>ML449139.1:24000-36560 GCA_005239535.1 Nicotiana rustica | reverse complement strand
TTCACCTACACATGAAATAAACTCCATTAAGCACATAACAAGTGTATTTTTATAATTAATGCGCATAAAATGTAAGGTATATCACATGTTAAACTATGCAATTTAGTCTCGCATCAATACTCTACGCTAAATCCTACTAGGTTCGCTCTTGATTTAACTTTGAATCGTTTAGGAATTCTTAATGGGGGTTTAAGAGCAGTTTGGGTGAGCTAAAGATGGCGATATCTTCTAGAATGAAAGAGAAGAAATTTGTATTTCCTCTTTATATCAAGTATAGAAATTCCACCGCCCCGTGTGCCAAACATGTCGCCTTACATTAGCCATCGTGCCTGGTAGGGAAGTTGGCATAATTTTATGAAATGCAATCACCTATTTTTCCCATGATGTGTCGCTGGCTGATTGGCTGTGCTAAAGCTCATTAATCTTCAACTTTACATGTAAGGAAAAGTGTGGGGTGTAACATCATTCCCCACTTCGGAATATTAGTCTTCAAATGTTGAATCATATTCACTTTTGCAAAATTTTCCAATTATTTTTCGTGGTACCTTGGGTTATACTTGCTATAGTAACCTCAACATCATCTCCCATGTCCTCTTTAGCCTCGCATGTTATCTCTTCTATATTGTTATTCCTCCAAATCACCTTAACTGAAGTCATTTTTGTTTGCAACTTGCGAACTTGACAATCTAGGATAGATACCGAGATTTCATCACAAGATAGGTCCTCTGTGACTTGGATATCTTCAATAGGTGTAATAAAGGATGGATCACCCAAACACTTACGAAGCATGGATACCTAGAATACAAGTTACACTTCTCCTAATTCTAGGGGCAACTCCAGCTTATAAGCCATTTGATTGATATTTGAGTAATTCGATATGGCCCGATATACCAGGGCCAAGTTTGCCTTTCTTTCCAAACCTTATCACGCCTTTCACAGGCAATACCTTTAAGAATACCCAATCTCCCACAACGAATTCTAAATCTCGACATCGATCATTCGAGTAGGATTTTTGTCTGCTTTGGGCTATCAGTAATCGATCTTGAATCTGTTTCACTTTATCTGTAGCATGTTGCACCAAGTCAGGACCTAAAATTTTTGTTTCACCAACCTCAATCCAAGCTATAGGATATATGCACTTCCGTCCGTATAGTGCTTCATATGTTGCCTTTCTTTCCAAACCTTATCACACCTTTCACAGGCGATACCTTTAAGAATACCCAATCTCCCACAACGAATTCTAAATCTCGACATCGATCATTCGAGTAGGATTTTTGTCTGCTTTGGCCTATCAGTAATCGATCTTGAATCTGTTTCACTTTATCTATAGCATGTTGCAGCAAGTCAGGACCTAAAATTTTTGTTTCACCAACCTCAATCCAAGCTATAGGAGATATGCACTTCCGTCCGTATAGTGCTTCATATGGTGCCATCTAAATAATAGCACGGTAGTTGTTGTTGTAAGCAAACTCGATAAGCGGTAGATGATCTTCCCAACTTCATTTGAAGTCTAAAATAAAAGCTCATAACATGTCCTAGAGCATCTAAATGGTATGCTCCGCTTGGCCTTTCGTTTGTGGATGGAAAGTTATGCTAAGGCTGATTCTTGTACCCCAAGCTCTCTTGAAAAGATCTCCAGAAATTGGCCGTAAGTTGGGCACCTCTATCCAAGATTATAGAAATTGGAACCCCATGAAGTTGAACTATTTCCTTGATATATAATTGAGCATAATCTTTGGCCGAAAAGGTGGTCCTTGCAGGTAGGAAATGAGTTGACTTGGTGAGTCTATCCACAATAACCCATATGGAATCAAACTTTCGGCGAGAATGTGGTAATCCGGTAACAGTCCATGTTTCCCATTTCCATGTGGGGATTTCTATATTCTGAGAAAATCCTCCTGTCTTCTGATGTTCAACCTTAACTCTTTGAAAATTTGGACATCCGGCGACATATTCGGCAATGTTTCTTTTCTTGTCATTCCACCAGCATAACTTTCGACGATCATGATACATCTCAGTTGATCCTAGATGAATAGAATACCGGGTCTCGTGAGCCTCAACCATGACCTGTCCTCAAAGTCTCCCGATATCGGGCACACATAACCGGTCCTTTTATCTAAGGACTCTTTCCTCGAATAGCTCAAACACTTGCTTCTTATGAAAAGGTATACTTTATCTTATTTTCATCAAGACTAGATCATCGAATTGTCCTGCCCTTACTTAGTAAGGATTTGGAAGCATTTCGAGTTATGGATCCTCCATCACTGATGTCAAGCAATCGTACACTTAAATTAGCCAACCAGCACAAGTCTTTAGTCATCTCCAATTTATAAACGTCCACATGTCATAGATTTCCCATACACTTCCGACTTAATGCATCAGCCAAAACATTTGCCTTTCCGGGGTGGTATAGAATATTAACATCATAGTCTTTTAATAATTCGAGCCACCTCCGCTATCTCAAATTCAATTCTTTTACTTAAATATGTATTGCAGGTATTAATCATGCTAGAGATTGTGTCTAGGCTTTTGACATTTTATTTGGGCATGATGGGATAAATATATATTGGATTACATGTTATGGTTGTGGTCATACATTACGCACACGCATACACCATGCATATCGAGCATTTCTTATCATATGTATTGCATCATGCAAGTCAGTCTCTCATCTATATGCATGGTCAGGATAAGCATGATATTGGCACGATAAGTGTTTTCGTACTAATTGATATATATGCATGGTAAGGATGAGAGGAATATTGACACGATAGGTGTCTCCATTCGAAAGTGATGATTGATTATAGAGCTATTATGATTGGATATGATGCATGGATTGGATCCATCCCTTCGCAGTCACGTGATTACCCAAGTTACCTTGGGTTGTGTGTGCGCAGGTTGGGAGAAACCAACGCCACGATAGGTATTTCCATGCGGATTGATGATTGATTATAGAGCTATTATGCTCGAATATGATGCATGGATTGGATCCATCCCTTCGGAATCACATAATTACTCATGTTACCTTGGTCGCGTGTGCTAGGTTGGGAGAAACCAATGGGTTTCTTGTTTGACATGAGATACACGTATTCATGTATTTTTACATGCAACATTCAGGTATATCATCTTCATATGCTACTCGATACATTTTATATATGCATGAGACTTATTAGCAGGTTGCTGGACATGCATTTGGAAGGTGTCAGTTGATGTAAATTTTGAGTCCTTATCATGCGTATATATTCTAGACATTGGCATGTTAGAGTGATACATTTTCATAGTAAGACATTGGCTCTCCGAAAAGGGACACCAATAAACATAGACGAAATCATAATGCTTGAACAAACAGGACCTGGCTACTACAGATCGACAAAAAGAAAAATAAAACTAATATTTCCTTCCTTTTTCTTCAAAATATGTATATTGCAACTCTGAGTCATTTCTAAGAGCATTGGACCAACATCAACCCCCACAAAAAAACTTTCCACTGCGAGAAAACCTACGGCAACATCACCGTATATGCTGTATATATATACTGAAATTCCTAAATTCCAAAGAAAAGCATATTTTACGTAGGAACCCCAGATTCAGTCGGTGTGTAGTTAAATCTTTGAACTTCTTCCTCCCAAATCAACTTTGATGTGATTTCGTCTGTCTCTGGTACATGTTCCTGTGAGAAGAGGATTAAAAAAAAATATATGTTAGAACAAATTCCTACACTAAATCTTTCTTTTAATTTATCTACTACTTTGAATACTAAAAAATGAAACATTAAGGGGTTGTTTGGTAGGATGTATAAGAATAATGCGGAATACAGTGTATTAGTAATGCATGGATTATTCATGCATGAATTAGTAATGCAAATATTATTTCTTATCTACTGTTTGGTGTGGTGTATTAAAATTATAATGCATTGCATAATTTTTAAGAAAAATAGTAGCTTACAAAAATGTCCTCCATATTCTCTAGCTTTAAGGGGCTTAGCCTTGTTTCTTCTAATGTCATGATTTTCTATGCATAGGATAATGCCAAGTATACTAACTAATACAAGTATTATTTATACACAAATTAAAAATATGTACCAAACAAAACATTAATGCATAGAGTTAATGCTTGCATTTTTTTTCTAATACCTCCTGTCAAACCCCTTAAAACGAACAAATCAACCAAAAAAGATGTGCTTGGTTTTTTCCAAGTCATGTTTGATCAAATCAAAGCAATATAAATATTTAAGACACGCTTCAATCTAAGTCCGAAACGTTTATATACAAGTGGGACGTCACACCATTTTACCAACAAAACTGAAAAGGGCAACTCTATTGTGGAGCCCTTTTGCAAGTTTGAACTGCATAAATTCCAGAATCTAAACGAGTAGTTTACGAATAAAATGATAATGTTACAAATGATTATAATTTTACTAGAAACTATGAAGAAAATTGGAAAAACATACTACGTCTTTGATTACCTCAAGTTCTCTGACCAACTGTTGGGCTGTCGGAGCAGACACGATTATGCGACGTGCTGTTGGAGAGATAAAGCCTTCATCCACGGCCTTATCAAGGAAAGACAATAAGGAATTATAGTAACCCTCAACATTCAACAGGCCCACCTGCATTATTAAATTATTACATTATATTAGATTATTAATTTACCAGTTAGAGATTACTTATAATATCAAAACAAAAATACCTTCTTTTGACTAAGATTTCCCACTTTTTCTAATAGCTTTATAAGCTCTTTCTTGTCATGATTAGAGATTAGAACTCAAAGACCTTGTATTATCTTTCCATGTGAACCAAATATTAAAGATCACGTGCATCGATACCTCTCCTAATCTCATTCTTATTTGATAAGGAATGTTGACTTGAAAGGAAAATCCCGATTAATTATTTTATAAAAAGAAGTTAAGAATGTGAAAAGAAGGTATCTTGAGAAACAAGGTGAAATACAATTAATGTCAAAATCATGTGGACGGTTTTCTTTTGCTTGGTTTAATATTTCTCAATCTGATTTAACACTTAAGACATATATAAGAGTTGAACTTCTCAAAGAAAGATGAAAATGACTACACACTTGTTGAAGAGAAAAATAAATTCTCAATCTATTGAATGGACGAATGATTGTTTTGGTGAAAAGAGATAATTTTCATGCTATGACCATTCGTTACAAAGCAAGTTTTCATCAAAATGCCGATTGTTCGCGCCATGATAATTGATATGAGCATGACACAAGGGCTGCATCAATATTATATGCTTACAGAAAAGAATTTTTAAATCTACACCTACCAATTGATAAGCCTATTTCCTTTACTTAAGAATTATGCATATAGTCTATGTTGCGCGGACTCTCCAAAATGATGCCGCACCCATGTTGGATCCTCCAAATATACACTATTTTTGGAGGATCCGACACGCACCTGACAATATTTTTGAAGACTTCGAGCAACATAGCATATAGTACCATATATTCCATGTAGTAGCTAGTTTGTTATGAAAAGTTTCACGTAAAGTAGTATGAACTAAGGGCAGATTTATTCTCACTGGTTTACGGTGGATTCCAAGCTGAGCCCATGTGATGACTTCAAGAAGTTCTTCAAGTGTTCCATAACCACCTGGAAATTTAGAAAAAACAAGAAATTAGGATATGAAGAATCAGATTTTGCAGCATGCTAAAACATTAATTAATTACATTCAGATAAAAGACTCTAAGTGTTAATCATGTACCGGGGAGGGCAATGAAGGCATCAGCTTGCCTGGCCATTTCAGCTTTTCTTTGATGCATGCCAGAAACTGCTCTCACTTCTCCGATCGTTTCACCAGTTATCTGTAAGAAAATGCAGTATATATATATATATACTTAGACATGAATGACTCGAGAATGCTTGAAAAGAAAGAAAAACAGATGGAGTATTCCTTAGTGCATATATAAACTAAAGTACTTTTTGGATGACAGGAATATATATAGAGCAAGAAGCTCAATAATTGTTAAAGTTGGAAAACATGTCTCATGAGAATCAAATTGGTGGGAATACATAATTAGCTGATAAGCCATGTATTAATCCTGCATGCAAAACATTCAAAAGAACAGATAATACTATGATTTCAGAGTTTAGTATGAATAGTACCTCTCTAGGCATGAGGGTCCTTGGAATCACTCTGCAAGTTCCAAAAATCCATAAACATAGATTAATAATAGTAAGAATATGACAAAATGAAAGCAATAGTATTATCTTGCCCAAAAAGAAAGCTCTGCACATATTCACTGTGGGGTAAAAAAAAAATGAGGTAGAAAGCACAAGTCCAGAAAACTGTCTACAGTAGAACACACATGAATTTAAACGTTGTCTTTATAAAGATTTGGAAATGCTTCAATCAGTGCCTAAAAGGCTTCTAACTTTATACACACCCTTTTTTCATTTGCTTTCTGACTAGAGGTTCCAGTGTGACTGACATTCTCACGGACCAAAATGGATTTTTGCATTTTCTTTATATTTATATTTACTGATATAACTGCCCAAAAAGCTCTTAAGGCCATACTACAAAAGACACTTTTGGAGGATTTCTATTATACTATAAAAACATATTTAGCAGAGTACCTTTCACGTGTTAAGAAGCTGTTCACTATCAGTGGAACAAGGGGAGATTAGTGTTTGTTTCTTCAATGGAACAACCCCTTTTCTACTACTGTACAACACTACTTCAATACAGTAATTATCAAGAAAGCAGCATTTGATCCAATGATGTCTGCCTTTGGGTAGTTTTGAACAAGACATTTCATTGACAAGTGAGGAACTTGCATGGTCTAAGTCTAAACATTAAATAAGCATTTTATTATTTTCGAGAACCCCATTAGCTAAGATTAACATTATGGGGGTCGTACCGCCAACTAGATATCTCATCTTATCTCACCTTATCCCATTAAATTTGATTATTTTATCCCACCTCTCGATCGGGATAAATTAATCTAGGTATTATAAATAATTTAGTCGGCATCACAAATGACCAGGGAGTTTAAAACGATGGTCGTCTTGGCAAGACTTCACATTCAAACATCACAACCTTTTTCCTCTGTATGTGTGTTAGAGAGAGAAACAGAGAGAGATTACCCTAGAACATGGCGCCCACCATCATGAACTGCCTGAGAAACAAGACCCATCAGACCCACGCTTCCACCTCCATACACCAAATCAATCCCTCTCTCCACCTTCAAATACACATTGATAAAATCAAAACCATGAACACGTGTCAGAAACCCATTTCACTAGCCCATCATCATAACAACCAAAAAAACAAAAATTACTACTACTAGCACAAATTTTACACACAACACAACCAAGAAATAAGCATGAAACTTAGTTTCTGCTGAACATATGTGCCAAAAGTATAGATTTTTTTAGAAATTAAAAAAAAAAAAAAACCACATGCAAATGTTTATATCAGAAATTTTATGCATATTTCATGTAAACCACCAAAAACATAAAAATCATGAAAAAGGATGAGTTGGGGTAAATTTAGCCCAAAGAAGAGAACACGCTTGAAAGGGGGTCATGATACCAAGGTGGCACGTTTGGTTCCTCATCGAAAGGCAGAAACTCTTCTTCTTCTTTTTTTTTTTTTTAAAAAAAAAAAAAAAAATTAAAGGAGTGACCATAAACTAAGATCATGCAAGAATGCTGCTCAACTGACAGCCAGATTACAGCTTGCAATTCTTCCTCCGTTCTTTCTCCACCACTACACACACACCCATTTCTTTCTCTTTCTCATGCCAAAGAAAAAGTAAAAAAAGTTCTGTTCTTTGAGAAAAAAATCAAAGAAAAAACTGATCAATATGAACATAAAACAGAAGCAATAGAAAACCCCATGTTTAAAATTTGTCAGAATAGTGACAGAAAGAGGACGAGAAACTCAAAACTCGAAATGGGTTCGTAATTTCAGCCATTTTCAGCTTACATTTGGATAACAATACAGTACTACTACTTATTTAAAAAGACCCATGGATAACAGACTTTGTCCATGAAAACAACAAAACTTTCTGCTTTTGGAAGAAGAAGAAGAAGAAAGAATGGGAAATATATGATTTTTTTACCAGTTGTTTTCCCAATTCAATAGCAGCTTCTTGATATGTAGGTTTCTTCCCAGAACTGCTACCACAGAAAACACAAATCCTCTTAAACTTTGACGATCTTCTCTCTTCCTCCATTTTTTTCTTTGTCTTATTTCTCCCCCTTCTCTCTCTCTCTCTCTCTATATATATATGTATATTTCTGTGTATATATTTATATAAGAATAATGATTGGTTGGACCAAAAGGAATGAAAAGAAGAAGCAGAAGAAGAAGGATTTTGGGAATGAATGAGAACAGACAAGGCAAAGTCTCTTTTTAGCCTTTATAAAGAGCGTAATAGAGAGTATTTATAGGCCCATGTTCAAAATATTTTACTACCATCTTTTTTATTTAATTTATAAATTCCTTACCACTCTTCGGTTACTAGCTAACCAATGTAATTTAAGAAATCCAGTTCCTTTTTCAAATGTTTAATTATATAATATTATGTTATTTATACCACATACATTTGGTATACAACAATTATTTAAGGGGTCGTTTGGTATAAGGTATAAAACAGTATAGTGCTGGTATAAAAATTTAACATTATTTTAATACTTTGTTTGGTTAGCAAATCCGGTACTCCCTCCGGTCCATACCCTCCGGTCCACAATAAGTGACTAATTTACTTTTGACACGCCTATTAAGAAAATACTAAATTCTATACAAAAATATATAGTATGACTAAACTATCCTTAATTAAATATTTAATGTGAGGAGTAAGAAATTTTTGTAGAGATATGTACATAAAGGTTATTTTGTAAAATCAAGTTGAATTCTTTCTTGATTATATAAAGGGACACTTATTTTGGACCAAAATAAAAAAAGTAAATACGTCACTTATTGTGGACCGGAGGAAGTATAAGTTATCCCGGAATTAAATTTAGTACCGAAATAACTTATACATTGTAGAGGGTGGTGTAATTAGTGCCGGGATAACTTATACATTCTTCTTAAAAATTATGCAATTATCATTTTTAATACAACATACCAAATAGTAAATAGAAAATAATATCAGAATAATTAATCTCAACATAACTTATTCGGCATAAGCCTTGTTCAAACCAAACGATCCCTTGGGGTGTTCGTAAAAGTATATAATGCTATACTGTTTGTACCTATGTCTTAGTCCTTTGGCCCATCTTGAATTTCTTGGAATATTAAATTCTATACCTTAAACAACTTGAATTTGCAGATGTTACCTTTGAAATTATTTTTCTTAGTAAAAAGTAGGTTTTGACATTACATGTATCCCTTATGAACTCTACAATAATCAGACTTATACCAATTTTTTGATGTTATGTTTTGGTATTTAGTAAGTTTATAGTATGCAATAGTTCACACTGATATTCTTTAATTTTTAATTGTAGCTATAAAAAGGAAAATGCTTCATTTTACCTACATTTTCCCACTTTATGCTATGCCGCGAAATGTTTAATTATAATACTGTGGCTATAACGTGCATTTCTCTCCGAAACCTTACTAATCTTTGTGTTTTGTGGGATAAGAGGGCTTTCTGTTAGTTATTAATAAAATAAAATGTTTTATCTGGCGGACGCAAAAAGTACAAAAGTGATCTAGGCTTAACCAGCTGGTCTAACATATTCTCTCTGTTTCAATTTATGTGGACCTATTTTTTTTATAGTCCGTGCCAAAAAGAATGATTCATTTTTCTATATGGAAACAATTTACCTTTATGCAATGATTTATAGTCGCACAAAATATATGTGATTCATTTTATCCCACAAGTTCAAAAGCCTTCTCTCTTTTCTTAAACTCTGTGCCCAGTCAAATGAGTTCATATAAATTGAAACAGATGGAATAGTAAGTGTCACACCTCCTTTTTCACTACCCCTAGGTTAATGGAGGATAATAAGGGAGTTTTTCCACTTTAAGTGACATTATTCGGATTTGGGATTTATTTATTTATTTTCAGAGTCGCCACCCGGATTTTTGACGATGCTCCGGGACACCGTGTTATTTAAAAATCCCAAACTGAGGAAATTTTGACTCTGTTTTAATTTGTCTGTGACCAGAAATCCGAGTAAGGAATTCTATTAACCCGGGAGAAGGTGTTAGGCATTCCCGAGTTCTGTTGTTCTAGCACGGTCGCTTAACTATTAAAATTTAGCCTAATTATCTGATTATTTACATGTTTTAAACCTATTGTGTTTTTTAGCCTTTTTTATTTTTTTGCCGCTTTTATGGATTTATCTTGAAACAAGTCACGATGGCATTCACTTGTTTGTTTTGGACACATTATAACTGCGCCACATGAAATGCACCCGCAATTACAACATGTGATTTTTATTAAAATTTGAAGTTTGAAGACGGGGACATGAGTTGTCGCACCCGAGTGTGGATTACGAGTCAAGACTATGGTCATGACAGTTTTAAAGTGCCTACTTGAGGCGATGTTTGATTATTCTTCAGGTTTTTCTATTTGAAATAACATTTTAGTTTTAAAATCAATTAGGACGTTTATGGATTTATCTTGGACAAGTTACGATGGCGTACACTTGTTGTTTTTGAACACATGGCAATCATGTCACATGAGATGCACCCGTGGTTGCTATATGCGTTTTATTAGTTGTTTGGAGTGAGGGTCGGGGGGCATGAGCTGCCACTCCCGAGTGTAGTTTATGGTAATTTGAGATAATAGTTGATTCTTTATCAAATTTCAATCTAAATGGCCTGATTTTATCTAGAGGGGTTGTCTAAAGAAAGAGAGGAATTCGTTAGCCTAAAAGGAAACAATTTTCGGGCTATGGCCATATTTTGACCCAATTAATCACTTTAGGCCACCCTATGCTTGGCTATTTCTGGACAGAATTTTTGTTCTTTTTACCAACGATGGCAAGTATGGGAATCAGGACGTCCCACATTCGTTCAGATGTGTACACTTACGAAATTTAGATGTCCAAATATGTTACTTATTAATTCTGATATAGATGGGCAAGATGAAATCACTCTAGTTGTGCAAGAATTTTTTGATTTCTAACAAAGATCATAGCACAGGCGGTCTTTATTAATTTAGAAACAATAATCCTTATCAATTCTAAACAAACTAATCTCATGCTTCCAAAGAATTAATGTTCGCATGCATGTATACATTGATTCTCGAAGATTTACGAGACCCAAGGTAAAATGAAGGTGATCTACTGATTCTATCCATGTTGAAACTCTACTGAATTTGAAATAAACATTTTTCCAGTAAAAGAAAAATTCAAACGGGGTGTTTATGCAGTTTTTACATACGTTCTTAATATCATTTGCAGAACAGAAAACTGTAAACTCCAAATTTAGGAACCTGAATAAAAATTGAAATTAAGCGTACAGTCCAGTTTTAAATTACATTACAATGAAAGCACAAGAAATACAGGGAGGGGGTTATAACTTGACTGCCACTATACACTTTCCAGAATGAAAGAAACAAAAAATAAAATTCTAACTAATTTGCTGACTCGAAGCTCTCTTGAAGCCTTACGTTTGAGTCTTCTCTTTGGAATCTGTAAAACACCTCATTTGTTTGAGTGTTATGCAACTACCAGAACCAAACTGACCATGGGAAGGTCAATTTTAATTCTGATAATGCTTGTGCTCAAACCATATTATCTGGCAGAATTATTTATGCACTTTCTCAGGGTGAATGTGATCATAAAAGGATCAATTCACCTCTGGACTTGTCATTTTTATACTTGGGACCTTTAGTCCGTATTAATTCCTTAACTTGATCATTTAGGCATTTTTGTGAGAATAAATCTGATCATATTGAAGTATTCAGATCCTTTTCTCTAAGGGGGCCTTTTAATTACCCACTCCATATCCGTAAGGGTGATTTCTAGCACCCTAGGCTACTATTTGTGCACTACCCAGGGGGTGAATTTGACTATTTAAAAGTCAGATTCATCTACCATAGTGCTAATACTAACATAATTCTAAACTATATAGAAACTTGCTTATTTAGGCATTTTTTAGAGGATGAATCTGACCATTCAAAGGTTCAGATTCCTCACTCTAATGCCTTTCTTAATTACATATTTCCTAGCCTTTAAAATGGTAAACTTAAGCCAACCATACTAATGTTTGTGCACTACTAAGGGGTGAATTTGACTATGAAGAAGTCATATTCATCTACCCTAGTGCCAATATCCTAAACCATCTAGAGACTTGCTTGTTGAATCTCTTTATTGACCAAAGAGATCCAATCGAAAGAATATTTTCTGCACACTTATAGAGAGAACCTGACCATAGAAGAGGTCAGATTCAACATCCAAGTGCAGATTATTCCACTAATGGACTAACATAAAACTGATATCCCATGATACTCAATACATTTTTAACCAACTTAAAATCAGAACAGAACAATCTTAAGGATTTAGATATTACAACATATATTCAGATTCCTTAACATCTTATCAACTAAATATTACTTCAGATTCATAGACCAAGAACAAA
>ML449137.1:119492-135138 GCA_005239535.1 Nicotiana rustica | reverse complement strand
AAAGGAATAGTTACACTAAAATAGTATAACATTTGAGTGTGGTCAAAAATTAGTTGTTCACAGTTGTTACTGAATATTTTTATAAACCACAATTATATGCCTTTATAACAACAAAATATAATTTATTGCAACAACAAAATTTGTTGCAATAATTTAGCTTTTTGGCAACAACATTGGTTCTTGTTGCATAGATTTTTCGCATAGGAGTTTGTCGTAACAACGTGCAATAACTTATTTTTTGTTGCGAAAATTTTTTTTCGCAACGACAACCAACATATTACAACAAAAAATGTTGGTGCAAATTTCGTAGTTTCTTGTAGTGAAATTATTACATTTATTGCATGCTTTCATCACCATATTCATTGACAATCATTGAGCATTTGTAGTTGGTATACAACATCATCGGATTCGGCGCTACATCATTAATACATCTAAATGTTAGATCTAGTGGTTATTATATTTAACTAGGATTCACCCTCTATTTTCTCATTAATTCGTTTTAAAAAAATGTTTAACAATTTTTTGGTAAAACACCCCACGGGCCGGCTCATCATTATTTAAAATATAATTTTTTTTATTTTTTTCTTTAAGTTCTGACCTAAAAAAAAGATAAATATTTAAAAGTTAAAAATATCTTATTGAAAAACATTCGCAAAACTTAATAACTTTTTATATTGTTCCAATATATAACATAAACACTAAAAAGGTAAAAGACAAGACTATATTTCATTTACTAAAAGTCAAAACTCAAAACAAACTATTCATGAGAACGTCCAAGACGCTTGTGGTATATCCAACACATCATCTTCATCAAACACATTTGGATCTACTTATGACAATATTGTCTTAACATCTTCACTTTTATCTACTTCTACAATTCATATGCAATATTAATTAGTTAAATATTAAGAATAATTAAATTTTAAAAGCTAATAATATTCAAATTCAAATAAAAAAAAATATTACAAGTTTGAGTTTGGGAAAGAACGTGTAGCCAATTTCAAGTAGTAGCAAATATTTTGATATTTTCATGATGGATGCAATTTCTATACTTTATCAGAACACATTCACCAACGCTAAATGCTGATTCCGATACTACAATGGTAATAGAAATACTAAGTGCATCACGCGCCATTATTAAAAAATTGAAATATTTTCTAAAATGGTCCTTCCAATACATGAGAACATCCATCTCTTAAACTTCTCAAGATCAAACTTTGATTCCTCTAAGTAAAGAACCAATTCTGACTTTCCATTGCTAAAAACAGTATATTTTTTATATTTTAAATAAATATTTTTATTACGTCTCCATACCAATCCAATCCAACCCAACCTCATTCAAGCCTCACAAGTCACGGACTTACTTGGACCGAACTTAAAAGCCTCATTCTTAAATGGCTCCATAAATTCTAGTCCAATCCTACTAAATTACGGGATGGGATGGGCTTGACCCGCTGCTGAGCTAGCCCAACAGGCGAAATTTATATTGACAGCTCTACCTCCGAATTTGTAACTTTAAATTTTAAACACGTAAATCGAAAGATAAAAAAATTAAAACTAAAAATATTTTTAAAAAATAATTTTTTTTCGAGAGAAGGGTAAGTGTGTAGAAAAACAAAAAAAACAAAAATTCAAAATTACATAAAAAAAAGTAAAAAAAAAAAAAATTGTGTGGGGTGGAGTGAGGGTGAACGGAGAGGTGCAGAAAAACAAAAAATAAAAATTTAAAATTTCGGGGGAGGGGGGATTAACGGATAAAAAAAATTGAAATTTAAAAAAAAAAGAAAACCCTTTTTAAAAAGAGGGAAGGGTACGCCTGAAGTGGGATTAAGTGGATGAGTGTGAGGGTAAAAGATGAGGTAGTGAGGATGAGAAATATTGAGAAAGAATTTTGAAAAATATTTTTCCTCTATTAATAAGAAAATATTTTCTTCTAATGGAAGAAAAATGAGTTCATAAAAAAATATATTTTCCAAAATATTTAAGACAACAACATGAAAAAATTAAAAAATATTTTTCAAAAACACCCTAACTAATCACATTCATCTCTTTAGTACAAACTTGCAAAACAACAAATGTTCCACGATACGCAGCTATTAAATTTAAAGTAGAAAAATTTTACACAGCCTAACACCTAATTTACAGAAGGACCAAAAGCAAAAAAGAGGCCACACGAAAAGCTCTGCTAAATATTATACGTGCAAGAGTCAAACTTAAGAACTTCTTTCATTTAGTCTAGCAGCTGCAGCCACAGATGCAGCTACACCACCGGGATAAGTGGTCAACTCTGGATTATTCCGCAGCTCCGCTTCCATCAACCCTTCTGCATCTTGCCTTGTCGCCGCTTTATCAGCCGGTAGTTTAGCTGTGGCACCCTATAATTAATTCACAACAAAAACAAATACCAATGACTCCCTTTAGAAATCGACTACTGCAAGTCGATCACAAATTTGTATACGAATTATGTGTACACATCCTGAAATACAACAGGAATTAACTCATTCTTGTGACAATATAAAGGTAGTATTTCGACATGTTGAAACATATAACCTGCTTACTTTCAAATTTCTTGATCTCACTTATTTTTACTTATTATAACTTTATTCAAAATTCAGTATTCAAAGAACATAATTGAACAAAACAGTTTCTTTTCGAAATTAAAAATCTCACTTTTTATGGAGAGAATTACATAAAGTTCTAACTCTATATCCAAAATTCAAAGGATTAGTCAAACTTCAACAAGATAAATTTTCTTAGTGGTCAACAACCCGTTTTAGAGAGTTTATAAGGACCAACTGTACTTTGAATTTAAGACATAAAATAAGTGAAATGAAACGCCATATTAAAGTAACGTTAACTCTTACAGTCAAGACATCGTTAAGTTTGATTTTATCCACATCTTGAGTCAGTCCCTCATTAACTGAAGCTGCCGACTGAGCTGTGGCCGCTAATCCTCCGGGAGTTATGAGGCTAGAACCGGTGGCCCTGACTTCTGCGGCTTGTATTGCGGCTGCATCGCTCTGCTCCACCGGCTTGTTCCCGGCTGTGAGCGCCGTTGCCGCCAGAGCTTCTCCTATTGTTATGGGTGCTTCCTCCAGTCCTCCTCCTCCAGCTCCCCCTACTGCTGCTGTTACTGGAACAGGCTCCACATATTCCCCCAATACCTGCAACTCTCAAATCATGCTCTACGTATTTGACGTTTACAATATACACGGATGCTTAATAAAATTATATAAAGAATTCACGAACTTGACACTTTAACAGAACAAACAATAAATGTTTTGACTTTTTAGTAAAATTAACATGAAGAGAAGAGACGAATCTTCCAACTAATGATAAGGGAGCAGGAAGATGGGCAATATTTCAATTTTCATTGGTGACAACCACCTTCAGCAGGTCATGTGACGAAATTAAAGAGTAACATAATAGCTTGACCTCAACGATAAGGGCGACCATACAAAATTTGGTGACTTGTGCATCTAATGTTTAGTTTATCTATTTTGAATCACAAATTGTTTTCAGAACGTAGTACTACCTCTGTTTCATTTGAAAGGGCAGGATTTGACTAAGCATAGATTTTAAAGAGAAAAATTTAGAACCTGTCATCTTAAACTTAAAAGACTTTTGAAATATTCAAATTGCCTTCTTTTTTTTTTTGAAAGCAAGTAGTAAAAACCCGCAATTTGACAAAAAGAGAGACCTGTCCAGCAACTGATTCAGTAATTACACGTCTGCCAGGAACAGTAGTTTCGGTCACGGTAACACCTTCATCACCAGCGATAGGAGTGGTAGCGTCGTGGCTGACAAGCCCACTTCTTTCGTTTTTGGTAGCAGCAGACTGCATAACAGCAGCTGGACCACCCTTTTGTGTCTGACCAAAGACCATGGTTTCAGCACTCTGCATCATCGCTGCATCTTGAGGTGCAATTGGCTGCTTAGCTAACTCCCCTCTTACACTAAATACGTCCCCGTATTTTATGGGTTCCTGCTGCTCTGTTTCAGGCCTTCGAGGTTGCTCTTGACTCATCTTTAAATTCCTGTTTTCTTGAATGCTTTAAACTTTACTGTGTGTTGATGTTATTTTCTCTACTTACTAAGGAAGGAACTCATTTGCTTTGATTATGTACACCATGCAGTGCTGATAGGAACCGACACCTTGCAACTCTGTGCTAACGTGGCGGACTTGTAAGCAGGTATGATGACTCAGATTTTGTAACTTTGAATGTTCTTGAATATTAAAGATATCTAAGTTACAAGTGTATTTGCTGAATGCTAAACTGGAGTATGACAATTGTTACCTCACTAAGAAATCGTGTATGGTTTTGATTATTCGATTTATTACTACTCTTCTTTAGTAACTGGTTAATAAAAAATCAAATGATGATAGCAATCAAGATTATAACTTCAAATATTAGTTCACGTAATTAATTTTTGTTGTATAACCAAATCTGATTAATTCCTTTTATCTTTAAATCAAGTAAAATAATTATGGTATTACTGTGTTCAAAATCAAAAAATCAGAGAAGCAAACAAATGTTAGTTCAATAACATATCGTAAAAATAATTTCGAGCCTATTGAATTCATAGTATGTCCCTAAGGAATTTAATCCCCTTATTGTTGCCCGAGGTTATGGATTAGTTCTTTCCAGGATATATGATAGCGGTACTACAAATCACAGAACTTCAGCAAACTCAACTAACAGAACAAATCACACTTGACACTTGTATTTATTTGGAAAATAATGCAACAATGTAGAAAAGAGGGGAGAAGTTTTCAAATTTTTCATATCTAAAAAATGAGGCTAAGCCTCTATATTTATAGATAATGGAAGGATGATATAGAGAGGTGCAATCCAAAAGGTGCCTCTTCCATTCCCCATTCACACCCTTTAAAGAAAAAACGCAACAATCCCTCACATGAATGGGGAATGGACATATATGAAAAAACATGCATGAAAATACTGTGTAATTCGCAATTAATGATTAATCGCATCTGGATAAGTAAGTTTTCCTTTGAACTTTCCGTAGTGAACTTATATCAGATATACTCGGTCAATCGGAAGATTTGATGTCTTTGAACCATCGAACTTTGGTGTATACCTAGACAACCATAAGTTATACAATCAACCCTTAACCGTCTTTGGTTCTCATTGTTGTATTCGTTTCAGCTATGAGCACCGTCTGGCTTCATAAGTGCATAGAAAATTGAGCTTACAGAACTCTCCTTGAAGCGGCTAACACTTCACACTTATATAGGTGATTCCTAAACGTGTTATCCCGTAGATACACTATTTGATATACCTCGTATCAAACTTAAAAATTATTAAAAAGCCTTAATTTTTTATCCTTGGTACTGAACATTGCCTCATCACGAGAATGGACCAAAAAGAAATTTTATTTGACAATGTTGAACCGTCATTAACGACTTTGTTTGAGCTCCTTGAACCTAGATCTTGGGATCTCCGGTCTTCTAAGTAGAGTTGCCGCCACAATGACTTGTCCTTGGCCATAGTCTCATTCCCCTTGATCATCTTTCAACTACCTCTCTAGTTATGCCTTTTATAAATGGATCTGACACATTATCGCTTGACTTCACATAGTCAATTATGATAATTTCCCTAAAGAGTAGTTTCCCAATGGTTTTATATCTTTGTGATTTTCCGTTATACATAATGCTCCCGACCCTTCCTATTGTCGCTTGACTATCCCAATACATGCATATAGGTGCAAAACTTAAATATGTTCCGAGAAATTTCGGAGCTATTCACCTTCTTCATCGATCTTGTCTAAATCTATGAACTCAGACTCCATTATAGAGCGGACAATACATGTTTGTTTGGACAATTTCTAAGATACTGCTCCTCCACCAATGGTTTAATATCAATTCAACCAGTGATCTAATTTGCATCTCTATACTCCTCCATTATCGCAGGATACTTATTGCAAAGCATAATTTTGAGTATATTTCAAATATCTCAAGACTCGTTTCATTGTTATGGAAGTTCAACACAAACTTTCTTATGTCGTAGACTAATACGTCTTGAATTTTTATTGCATATCAAAGTATTGACTACACTTAATGTATCAATAGTATATTATAACAACAACTCGAATGATTGGCATCAGTTGTGGCCACAACCTTTTAATATATAACACATTTATCAATCACTCTGTCTGATTCAAGCATTTGTATGTTATTTATTCATACGCCTATATGATATGCAAATTATAGCACCTTCATGAAACAAATCCAATTTGCAATGGATTTTGGTCATGTTCATCGGTTGGTTTACCTCATTATAGACCAACGTATTAATACATTCGTTCATGAACAATCATGTTTATACAAAATATAAAAATGCACTTTTCATGAAAAGTCACAACCTTCCAGGTGACTCTCATTCTTAAATGTTCAAGAAAGAATAAATCCTTTTTGGAAAGGCACGTGGATAACTTCGAATTGGCAGTTTCATCAACTAGTCATCACTAAGATGGAACAAGTAATGCATTTACTAACTGCCATATCAAAATTCTTCTAAATAATATAGACATTGTGTCTAACATTAGCTTTTGTCATGCATAAGCTAAACACAACCACATTTCAAATATTTCATGTGCCTTTTCTATTATTTCAAACAATGATTACATAACTTGGAGTATTCTTGATGTAAACACGTTTTTTTACACTCATTAATTTTTAAATCATTTGATAATATTATTTGGTCTATGTTATTGTTTGGGTGTTTGTTTTAGTCTGTAAAGTGACTTAACAAGTCGATACACCTTCTTTTCTTTTTCGAGAACTATGAACCCTTCAGGTTGTTCCATATAAATTTTTTCCTCCAAATCTCCATTGAAGAAGGTTGTCTTTACGTCCATAAGATGGATTTCAAGGCTATACACGGCGGCTAACGCTATTAACACCCGAGTAGATGTAATCCTCATTACTAGTGAGTATGTATCAAAATAACCAATACCTTTTCATAGTCTAAATTTGACAACTAATCTTATCTTATATTTGTCAATAGCACCATCGGCTTCATTTTTCTTTTGAAAATCCACTTAGAATCCATATGTTTATTTATTGGAGGAATATCAACCAATTCCCAAGTATGATTACCTATATTCATTCTATCTCAGTATTGACTGCCTTTTTTCACAACTGTGCTTCCGAGGAAGACACAACTTTTTAAAAGGTTTGAGGCTCATTTTCTAACAAAAAAATGTCAGAACATCTGGTCCAAAGGAAGTAGTTGTCCTTTGATGTTTACTAAATCTTGAATTTTCCTCATTAGGTGTACTTTCCTTTGCTTCTTCCCGAGGTCGCTTAGATATTTCACTAGACGACTCCCATTCCTTTTTATACGGCCAAATATTCTCAAAGAATTCAACATTATCTGAGTCAATTACCGTATTAATATGAATGTCGGGATTTTCTAATTTATGAACCAGAAAATGATATGCCTAACTATTTGTTGCATATCCTATGAAAACTCAATCAATAATTTTCGGTTCGATCTTTACCCTTTTGTGTTTAGGAACTTGCACTTTAACTAAGCACCCCCACACTTTAAAATATTTAAGTTGTGCTTCTTTCTATTCCATTTTTCATATGGAATGGATTTGCGTCTTGTTATAAGAAACTCGACTAAGTATACGGTTATCTATAAGAATAACTCCCCCTCCCCCACGAGTTCTGGGGTAAATCAGAACTTATCAACAAAGGATTCATCATCTCTTTTAACATTTTATTTTTTCGGCAATTCCACTAGATTATTGTGACTAAGGGGTTGTCGTTTGATGAATAATACCATATTCTAAACATATTTCTTCAAAAGCAGACTCACATTCACCGCCCCTTTCACTTTGTAGATCCAACCACAAGAACTGTTATTTGTGTCACGACAGAGCCGGAATAAATGGTGAAGTTTTTAATCTTCAAACCAATCTGACACAATCAGAATTAATAAATGATGAAGTTTTTAATCTTCTAACCGAGTAATATCTGATACCGGATCTAATAAACGATGAAATTTTTAATCTTCAAACCGAGTAATATGTGACACAATCAAATTTAATAAACGATGAAGTTTTTAATTTTCAAATCGAATAATAAATTGGAATAAAAATCACTAAGATTTTAATCTTTAGAATGAGTATAAAGTCACTTAGACTTTAACTTCCGACAAATGAGTAGGAAGTGACGAAGACTTTAATCTCAACGAACGAGTCTCGAAGCAGGAGTAGAAAATCACAAAGATTTTAGTCTCCATAACGGAGTAGAAAATCACGAGAATTTTAATTCCATTTCCAAATGGTTTTCCAACTAAACCATTATAACATTTTAAACAATTTGATCTCTTTTTCTTATCAAACACATATATGTTCATCTTTACATATATTATATTCATGATCTCAAAAATACTTCAAGTATTATTACAAACCTATTTTATATCTTACAACCTTGAAAATAACCATCCACATATATTGTGCATGTCTCCAAATTGCATATATTAAAAAATTATACAATTTTTATTAGGCCAAGGAATAACAAAACACATGTTATTCCTAATCATGTATGCAGTTTTTGAATTTATAATATGAGATCATCACATTACACATATTTATCCTAATATTTATGAAAATAAATTCCACTAAAAATGACGTAAAGAATAGAAATTTATAAGTAATAGATAAGGTTAAGAAAGTAAAACCCGATCTTTTTGACGCGTTCTTCTTTATTCACTTTAAAATTCATGACTTTGACTTTTATAAATGTACCTTTTTCTTTAGACTGAAAAATCTTTTCCTGAGAACTGAAAACAATACGAATATGCCCTTTCCGGTTCATCAAAAGAGCCAAATATAGAACTCGCTGTGTTTTTCCGACCGCATTGTTGCATTCGAAATAGTTTCAAGTTAAATCACCCTTGTCCAACATAGGTAGCCGTTTGTGATTCCAATCAAACAAAATTCTTTCATCTTTGATAATATCTTCATGATGCTTCCACTACTAATTATTGGATCAGAATAAATCATCCTTGTTCTCATGTCCAGTACTTCGATATCAATGGGATTTGAAAACCTAGGACTTCTCTCATGCTTGGGTAATTTTATTCTTCATGAAGCATCAATCCGACTAAGTCAATCAATGCCCAATCAATTGATCAGTCTTTTAGATTGTCCATCATAGACGGTAATAATCTTCTCACAACGTAGTCCTTATGATTAGCGAATCTGTTCCATGCCAATACATGGCACGTGACGACAATTGTTTGGCGACTACTTGTGTGGAAATACAATACTAGATAACCGCGAACACACACCAAGTAGATCTCGCCGAAGACACTGTTCACAATATCTCCTTAGCAGACAAACAAATTATTTCTCTCACTCATCCGAAAATGATTATCTTTTGAAGAAGGGCAACATCGTGAATTTACTGTGCTAATATCTTATCTGTCATTTTCTTCTTTCTCTCATTCAAAGTCTCAACAAAAATTAATCTCGACTTATATTCCTTAACATTGTTGGACTGTGTTCAAAATCAGAAAATCAGAAAAGCAAACAAACGTTCGTTCAATAACAAATTGTAAAAATAATTCCAAGCCCACTGAATTCATAGTGTGTACTTAAGGAATTTAATCTCCTCATTATTACCCAAGGTTATGGATTAATTCATCTCAGGATAGAACAGAATAACACTTGACACTTATATTTATTTAAAAAATAATGCAACAATGTAGAAAAGATGAGAGAAGTTTTCAAATTTTCCATATCTAAAAAATGAGGCCATACAAAGAAAGGATAATATGAAGAGGTACAATCCAAAATGTGCCTCTTCCATACTTTAAAGAAAAACAATGCAACAATGATGTACGACAACGAGAGAACTCGATTGTCACTTGAAGCGCCCACACCCGTGGTTACACGCCAACTCTCTTTCACAATCTTTGTCACACGATTTGGAAAAGATTAAGCAGTTACAAAAACTATATTTGTCAATTGAGTATGTAATTTTAGATGTTGCAACTTATCGTACAAGTTTTACGAATTTAGTGGGACTAAAGAATATGTTGTTGTACTGCTAATATCTAAAAGTTTCTAGTCCATAAGGTTATTGAACTAAACATAAATCTTTGAGTGGCTATTAGTTATGAACAACATTGGCCAAACGGTGTAGAGGACACGTTTGGAAACAGAGGAGCTGTAACTCGTTCTACAACTACTTATTCCACTAGTATTGACTTATTGAAATATCGATCTACATACATTCGTTGCGGCTGTCAATTTGGCTTCATTTATTACCATCTGTCACAGGCTACAATCAGAGTACAGCAAGCTTCTTGGAGCCAATTACAAGGAGAGAGCAGGTTAATAAGTAAACACCACAAGTATTTTCATACTAATAGCCAATTTCACACAGCTTCATCATCCAAGCTAACGTTTCCTGAGGGTTTATTATACACTAAACTCTACAGCTACCAAGTACGCGGAAACCAAGAGCTTGGCCATTGTTCACGAGGCAGGAGCCCCACTGCTTACCTCCAAACCATTTCCTGCAGATTCAGTACCATATGTCATTGAATTGAAACTGTCATTACAACAATTACCACTCTTGAGATCTTTACCTAATCAACTGCATGAAAAGAGCTTGATATATACTAGCATAGACATCCCATTGCGACATCCTAAGGGTACAATGAACATCCTTTTGACATTTTTCTTCTTCTCTAAGGTTGAGCAGATGGTCATCCAGTTTCATTAACTTAAAAAGGATAATTATCCCGGAACGAAATGTGCTATTGGCTTACACAAATAAAAAGAAAATCTCACCATCTGGATCAAAGAAGAAGACTTGTTTGGTCTTGCCATCTGGTTGAGTCTTCTGGTGAACTTCAATTCCTTTCTCCTACACATCCAAGTTAAAAGAAAAGCAATGATGAGGAGATCTATTAGTCATTGATAACCCAGAATTGAGAAAGAAACCAGTCTAATCTAACCAATATATATAGCAAATGCATCCGATCTTGGCCGAAACCATCTCAAGTTTTGCTTTTGGTATTGACCATTGTAAGTAGTGGTGGCAAAATAGATAAAAGAAAACAATTATCGACCCATAATATCCATTAAAAAATGGGTTGGACAATGCACTTTTTAAAAACGGATTAAATATGGATAAGAATCGTATTATCCATTTAGAAAATGAATAACCAAGGGATAACTAATGGGTTTAGCTTTTACATTTGTAAGTCGCAAATTGAGTGTTCCTCAAGTTTGGGAGACTGGGAGTTTCCAAAGTGATCATACTCAAAAAGTCACGGATAATATGGATATCTATATTAATTATTGCTAACCCGTTTTTTATCCGTATTAAATATGGGTCGGTCGGATAATTTATCCGTGTTTGCATTACCTGTTTTCGACTCGTACCATATCCGACCCGACCCGCCCGTTTATAATCCCTAATTATAAGATTTCGTTAACAAAGAAGTTGTAGAACATAAACACTGTTCTTCAATTCATGCTCACATAAACAATATCTAAAATAAATACTCTCTCTGTTTCAAATTAGATGAGGTACTTCCTTTTTAATCTGTTCCAAGATAAATTACACATTTCTGAATTTGGAAATAATTCAACTTTAAACTCTTCATTTTACCTATTTACCCTTAATGAGAAGCTTTTATAACCAAACAAATGTCATAGCCTCACAAAGCTTTTACCCCTTAAGCTTCTAAGACCACAAGTTTCAAAAGTCTTTTTTTTTTTTTTCTTAAACCCCATCCCGAGTCAAACTATCTCGTCTAAATTGAAACGGAGGGAGTATTAGTTATAGCTCTGCGAATGGATTTGCCTTAATTAGCTATCAGCCTATCCAACTCTCAATTGCTTCACCTCTGCTCACATTAGAAAAAAGGCTAATGCATTTCTATTAAATACAAAACAACTAAAACAAGAAAAACTTGATGCATAGTAGGCAGAACTGCTCCAACCTTCTTGATAAACCTAAAAGAGGCAAAAATCGACATTTCTTCCTATATGACCCTTCACATATATCATTCAAAGGAATTTCGTCTAAACAATTTCATTTTCCGATTTCGCCAAACAGGCTAATAATCATCACGAGGAAATAGTAAAATTCCTGAAAGTAACTTTTCTTCTTTTAATCATAAACAATTACTTTAGGGGAATAATAAACAGAAAGTGAATTTAAAAAAAGAGGACCTTGAGAGTCTGAACAAAAGAATCGAAATTGGAGACGGAGAAGCAGACATGGTGACCTCTAGGCAGATTCTTCGGGTCGGCTACAGCTGACGTGGCACTCCAGGGACCTTCTGGAAGCTTCGTACTGGGGTCCCTCTCGATAAGGTGAAGGTAGAGATTAGATGGTGGCAGCTTCAACCATATCACATCAAACTCAAATCTTGGTGCTTCCACTTTCTCAAACCCAAATATCTGCGAAAATATCTATACTATAAGATATGATATGTGTTTATTCTACTCTACTTTAGAGTTTAAACATAGAAAATATTATGATATGAAAGTTAATCTATAGGATGAAAACCTCAAGGTAAAATTGGGCAAGGCGTTTGATATCAGAGGATTCTCGAGAGACATGGTTAAGGCATGTTCCTTGTGCTGCCATTTACTGTTGTTTGTGTATGTTGAAAATTCTACTGTAGTGAGAATTGAGGTGCTCAATGTATATTTATCTGCTTCGCTTTCTCGACTACACGTGGTCGTTTTTGGTTCTGCGTTAATGGCTGGACTGGACTTGAAGTTGAGCCCATTAAAATTGGGTTTCTTTAGATGTCAAATCACAAATATTTTTGGGGGCTTTTGTGCCACGTTTGTATATTTATCATCCATACTCACTTTTTGTACCACGTTTTAACTTATACCCGTTTTATAAAAAAATTGTATTCGTACCCGCTTTTGCGCATAACTTCAGCATGCGGGGCTGAAGTAGCAAAGACAATCACGTAAAACTTCAACATTCTAGTAGACGGGCCTGAAATAGCTTGCGAACTTCAGCTCTAGTAAATGGGGAACTTCAGCATACGGGGCTGAAGTTTTTGTCTTTGTAAATGGGGAACTTCAGCATACGGGGCTGAAGTTCCCTAGTTATAAAGACAAAAACTTCAGCATACGGAGTTGAAGTTCCCCCAGTATACGGGCTGAAGTTCCCCAGTTATAAAGACAAAACTTCAACATACGAGATGAAGTTCCCCAGTTATAAAGACAAAAACTTCAACATACGAGCTGAAGTTCCCCCAGTTACAAACCAAGTAACGTTATATCTGAACATCTTGAAAATTCCCTTTCAAAAGTTTTATCCCATCATTATCCATTTGCAGGAAAGTTGAATGAAAATGTCTCTGCTGATTGTAATGATCGCGGAGTTGAGTTTTTCACTACCAAAATCGATTGTCCAATGGCTAAAATTATCAATGATCCTTATTCTGATAAAGAAGATTTAGTCTATCCGAAAGGTATTCCTTGTACATATTCATATGAGGGTAGTCTTGCCGTGGTTCAACTTAGTTATTTCAGTTGTGGAGGAATAGCAGTCTCTAGAGCTGAAGTTTGTCTTTGTAATTGGGGAACTTCAACCCCGTATGCTGAAGTTGTTGTCTTTATAACTTGGGAACTTCAGCTTAACTAGTGAACTTCAGCTTAGCGAGGGAAAGGGGAGCTGAAGTTATTTAAAAAGTGGGTAAAAGTTAAAAGTTTTTTAAAAAGCGGGTATAGGTTAAATGGGGGCGACCAAATAGGGTGCCCCGCGCAATTTTTACATATTTTTGGGATCTTTACGCAAATACCCAGTCATATTCATTATTTACTTTTTCTAGCAATATACATAGATAATACATTTATTATACATAAATATACACATATAATACATAAATTATGCATACATTATACCTTCACCGACTATTTTTAGTTTAAGTGGTTAGGTGAATAGTTATTTGGGTTAATTCCTCAATATTTTTTGAGAAAAGTTTACGCAAATATCCTAAATAAGTCCTAATTTACTAACTTCTAGTCATTAATTATAAACTTTACAAAACTAGCCAACAACATACAAAAATTAAAAGTTCAAATAAATAAGGATTATTTCTCTCCAAATATCACACACAAAGATCTTTTTCCATATTTTAAGTGTAATCAGCAGCATTAGATGCAAGACATGAAAAAATATTTAATGAATGAGGTAGAAAACAACGTGATAAAGTTTCAAAACAAAAAATATATACAAGATTCTAAAAATCTAAGAAAAAAGGGACATTTTTCAATGGGCATGATTGAAATTCATTGAAAACATGTAGATGAGTAAATATACAAAATTTGAGGAAGATTGGAGGTGGTTTGGATTGATTTAGTATCAAAATTCGTAGTTAAAATCGAGTACAAAAAATGTGACGACCCAATTTCGGAGTCATGATGGCGCCTGTCGTGGAACCAGGCAAGCTTCCATTTTTAACTAAGCTAAATTCAATTTCCAGTAAGAATACAAATTTTAAACAAATTTATTAATAAAACTAAGAATCTGAAGTTTAAAACAATGTGTGAAAAAATAAAATTTAAACCTCCAACCCCGAATCCGGTGTCACTCAGTCATGAGCTACTATAAGATAAATCAAAGAAAAGGAGAAGTGAACAACATTGTCTCAAAATAAAGAACAACAGGTAGAATAAGAAAGAGAAGACGAGGTCGCGATCGTCAGCTGCTACCTCGACAACTCCAATAGAAACGCTGACCGTTGCTCAATATCCGCTACCGGGTCCCGATGTACCTGGATCTGCACACAAGGTGCAGGGGGTAACGTGAGTAAACCAACTCAGAAGTAACGAACCCAAACTATGGGCTGAGAAGTAGTGACGGACAAAACCTCATTCATGTTACAATAAATAATATACAGAATTTAGACATGCTAACAGTTTATCAGGATGAGTAAATATGCCAATTATGCCAGTATACTCTACATGCCATAAAAAATATGTGTATGAAATCAGTATGGATATGCACATAGTGCTCACAGATCTCCCACAGAAGTCCACTCAGTACTATATATGGCTCTCAGGCCCAGGGATGATATGCATAGCACCGGTGACCGTAGTCACTCAGTACTGAGGAAAAGGCCAGTCCGTCCGAAGATTCATCTCCGGAATACAACACTCGAACAATTTCCATATCCAGGGAAGATCCATCCATCTCATAATCTCAGCTTCGGACAAGATCCATGCCTAGGGAAGATCCATCCCTCACATCAATGTGCTCACTGGGGGTGTAAAGACTACGGAGGGGCCCTAGTGTCCCAAGCGTCATATCAAGCCAACGAAGGCATGATTTAAACATCGCTTTAGTGTGTAGTCCATTCTCATAACTGTCTTAATAACAGGCTCTCGGCCTCACTAAGTCATTACTCTTCAGTCTCACTCACATGGCTCACAAATGCCTCCATCAGCCCGAAATAATGATAAGTATGCATGTAATTAACAATACTGAGACTGAGATATGAAATGATATGCTATAACAGGACTGAGTATATAACATCAAATAATCACAACATGAGACAGCAATATACGACCACTCGGGTCTCAGCATTTCCGGCGTGAAGCCTAGCATTTATACTTAACA
>ML449137.1:92409-119039 GCA_005239535.1 Nicotiana rustica | reverse complement strand
GGGTTTCGAACCCTCAGAACCAAGTTTGAAAATGTTACTTACCTCAAAACCGGTTAAAATACTATTTCGCAGTGCCTTTGCCTCTAAATCCGGCCTCTGAGTGCTCCAAATATACCAAGTTCAGATTTTTATCATCAAATTATGCTTAAGGTGTGAATCCCAATCGAAAAATATCAATTTAGCTCAAAAACCCGAATTTGGTCAAAACCCAACCCCCGGGACCACGTCCCAAAACTCAGAAATTTTTATACCAACCTGTTCTTCATCATCCAACGAGTCCGTACATATAAAGAACACTAAAATCGGAGTTCGTTTGACCCCTCAAATCAATCCCTAAAAGTCTCAAAATCTCAAGCCCTAAATCCACTTTTTTCTACTGATTTTCGTGAATTTAACACTGATATTATGTTCTATAATCATCCATAATTGAGTTTTAAGGTCCAAAACACTTACCTCTATGAAGAACAATGTTTTCCCTCTTCAAAAATCGCCCCCAAAGCTCTATGTCCGTACAAAAATGGTGTAAAAAGGGTTTAGGTCGCGGAGGGTTTATTTAAATATTGCCTAGGTAACTATGCACTGCGATCGTGGAAAGGACCTCGCGATCGCGATTCATAGAAACTCGAACCCACGCAATCACAGCCCATCACACGTGATCGCGAAGCACACTGACCAGCCCCCACGTGCACCCTTCTATCCCTACGTGACCGCAACACTCCCCACGCGATCGCACTGCTCAACCTCTGCGATCGCGAACACACCTATGCAATCGTAGAGAGTAAAATTCTTCCCCTCACAATTTGAACTACGCGATTGCGACTCTGTCTACGCAATCGCAGTGAAGGAAAACCTGTTGCACAAAAACCAGAAAACCAGCAATTTATCTAAGTCCAAAAATGCCCGTTAACCAACCGAAATCAATCCCGAGCCCCTCGGAACCCCAATCAAAATTACCAATACATCTCATAACATCATTCAAACTTAGTTGCACTATCAAAACACCAAAACTAACATCAAAACACCAAATTTACATCAGATTCAAGCCTAAGAACTTTGAAATTTCTAAAATCCACCAATGATGCCGAAACTATCCAAGACAACTCCGATTGAACTGAAACATTGCATACATATCCAAAATGACATTACGAACCTGTTCCAACTTCCTGAATTCCATTCCGACCCCGATAACCTATTTTCCACTGCCGACCGAAAATCACCAAAAACTAACTTTCGCCAATTCAAGCCTAATTCTACACCGGACATCACAAAAATATTCCAAACACACTTCTAAGTCCCAAATAACCAATGGAGCTATCCGAGCCATAAAATCCGTATTTCGAGGTCGTTTCTCAATAAGTCAACTCTCAATTGACTTTTCCAATTCTAAAGCTATTTTTTTTAAGGACTAAGTGCCTAAACTCTCACTACAACCATTCCGATTTCAAGCCTACCAACTCTAACACATCAATAATAGTATAACCAACCTATGACAAGTCAAGAGTAGAAATAAAAATGCAAGTTCTACGCAACGACAGACCGGGTCGTTACATTCTCCCCCACTTAAACATACGTTCGTCCTCGAACGTGCCTAGAGCTGTTCCAACACCACCAAAATTTGTTGTGTAACCTTCCAGGTACATATTCGGAGCTGATCCCATGTCACCCTACCCCATCTACGTCCGATAACACAACATAACTGAAATTTCAGTATCAAATCCTGACCCATAAACCTTAGAACTACATTTTCACTTCTGAATCAATTTACAAGATCAGAATCCCACAACTATAAACTTAATAAGTATGAGCAAACTGTAACAAGTCATATCCGTAACCAAGATAAAATACCATGATCCACTGCATGACTCAAGCACTCGTGGCGATAACTCCTAATCACAATAGTTGCTTATAACAACCCAATACCGGCAAATAACCTCTTATCAAGAATTTCCTCACTCTTACACTTTCATACACTGCCGATGATGACAGAAACACGTAGAAACTAACGACCATTCGTCCGATCAGTCAGACATGAAGCTCCCCCTTCCCAAACAGGAATTATAGAAAATTTTTAAGCCTACTCCCGATGCTTATCCTTCCAACTATGCTGTAGACAATTCTGACAATATTCACTCTAGGTACAATGACCTCTTCTGACATGACACATCAATACAATTCGAAGCCATAACCTGTGCAACTCGTGCACTCAACAACAACATCCCAAGAGCATTACTAGGAACACATGTATAAAACTCATTACCTCATAAGCACCCAAAGAACTAATCATATCCATTACCATGCCGATCCGACCCACTATAAAGCTGTCCTATTTATCCAAGTTCCTTATGACTTACCCTTGAATTGATAATTCTCCTTGTCATAATACTGCAATTCTCAACCTAGATTCACCACACGAGACCCAAGCATAAGATCATACAGTCCAAGGCTCATAAGCCGCTGACTACTCTCCCAAATATCCCCAAACTAAAACCAATACAGCACATAATCGGGCAACCAACTAATCATTAGCAGACTCCCCCACTTGGCTCAAGGCCATAGATCAAAACAACAATAACCCACAATGCCCATACGCTATCACTGCCACAATACCGCAGTGGGATTCAACTAAATCTTTCATAAGCTCATACATAACTCAAACCATTAAACACCCCAAATCATCTCCAACCAATCCCTTTTGTCACAATCAAGCAATATAACCACATCTCACCCTCAAATCACACTCACCACATAGTCATCTAGTCACCAGGTCTCGTCAATAAGGACACCAACATACATATGAGTCCCCAATGACATGTGCTCACACAAACAAAATCTCGGCACTCAAGCCACATACAAAAATTCGGCCTCAAGTCCTCCAGACTGGCCCCAAACATACTAGAATCACATCCCATTCATGGAAGTCACAAGCCATCGGTGCACGGCTGATACTGAGCGCTCACGTGCGCGTTTGAATACACGAAAGGAGTTCAAAGAATTACGCTTCAGGTTGAACCAATGGATTCGCACGACAAGAGTTCAAGAATGTGAGATTTTTCCTAAAGGTTCTGTAGCCTCTCAAGTATTAAGCGACATATATATCAAACATGTATCTTGCATATATATCACATACAGGTATACATGTGATTTTAATTTGACGCAAATATGATACATATGTGATAAACAAATGATACAGAATGTGATGCACATACCATTTTTTTTCATATTCATATTCTGCTTCAAATTTTCAATTCAAACCACCTCAAAACTCTATCAAATCATGCCAAAATTGAGATTAAGCTCCTTAAACTGTATCCAATCTATTCAACAACACCCACTCAGGGTCCAAATGCACACGCAAGTATACGCGGTCGACAAGTAATAAAGTGATAAGAAAGTATCGTTCCCACGAGGATTTATGATCAACTAATGTCCAATCTAAGCTATATATAAATTTAATGCTCAAGTGAGTGTGAATAAGATGATTTTTATTTTTGTAACTAAATTACTACGAACTAATAAACAAGCAAGAAAATAAGATCGCAAGTAGAGCAAACAAATACTTAGGAAGATGTCTCTCCTATTGCATTTATCAGGTTGATGAAATCACTTGACTTATCTTATTTGTTGATTAGAAGAGTTTATTATGCTCGCAAAGTTCTTTCGACGCTTTTCTCGCCTATTCAAGCCAACCTAAGACTATATGTCTATAGAATCAAACTTGACAAGAATGCACGTATATTTCCTGCAAAATAACCAAGTAAGGCAACTACAATATGTCTATCCTAATCACGAATCTATTCTCCGATGCCCGGAGTCAAGAACTTACTTTATTCAATCATATATGTAATTTATAGTTCTCACTTTCGAGTTCAACTATAAATTCGTAGATAGTACTCTATCGTTAGCTACGCAATTGAATAATTAAGTGCAAGATTGAATAAGCAAATGACTATGACAAAGTCAAGAAAAACAATCAACCGTCAATTTACAATAGTAAAGAACGACCCATAACCCCAGATAATGAGGTTTTTAGCCACTCATGTTCATAACAATCATCAAAATATTATTTTCAAACATAAAAGCTATGAATACTAGATGAAGAATGGATGAATTCCCTGCTCCTGAGTGTTTCATACTTGTGTTTCTCTCTCAAAGTCACCCCTGCCAAAATAGGTTTAGGTTTTCTTTTATACGAGTTGGAGGTTTTCTTGGGGTCAAAATAACCAAGTCCGGAGCAGAATAGGAAAAATTCTTGTCACCAGTGCCCAAGGTAGTGTGGGGCGCTGGAAATTTGGAGGTTCTGATTTGTGCGCCACAGGTAGCGCCCATGCTAACCTTGGCGCTACTTTGTGGCTTTTCTTTCATTTCGTCTCCTTTGCACTTCAATTCATGCATTTTCGTCTCAAATTGCCTCCGGATGATTCCTACAAAAAAAAATACCACGAATTATCGGCTAGTTGTATTTTTCACAACTTTAGCGCACCTTATGAGCCTTTTCATTATTTCACTCGAAAGCTACTTCCCAAATCTCTCACCTTACTTCTTTTAGCGACTAAGTGACTTTTGAGTTAAAGGTTCAACAAGCTCATATTAAGAATAAAATAGGGATACGACTTGTAGTGTGGGTGCCAAAAAAAAGGTCTACAAGCTCAAAGGGGCTAGCAACAGGAAGATTTTATTTATAAGTGATAAGCACATCTATGATCAAGCAAGAAATGCCTACAGCGTCTCCTAGACTAGCACAACTTAATTATTTCACTTCGATTAACACACGGGGCAAGTTCTAGACTATACAAGATAGTAAAAAATATCATGAATCCTTACACAAGCATTGCACATGACTCAACCAAGACGGTTCTGTTCAACTCTGAAGTCAAACAAACACATATAGTTGAGAAATTTTAAGAAATGTTGTAGTAGGTGACATATAAGTCAAACAACTGAGAAAAAGGCGTCACAGGATAGGCTATTTATTTTACTTAGGCATCACAATTCAAATCAAATATAACAAAAAGACAGAGCGCATGCCATAGACTAATATTCCAGCACCAAACATGTCAAAAGGTATCTCAGAGCAGCTCAGTTTTCTTCTTATCCTACTCCTAAAAAAATAAAAACGAAATACCCGGTTCAAGCTACACCCTTGGCAAAGAACCGGTGCCCAGAGAAAAGCCAAGGGATGCTACCTAACTATCCTAAAAAAAATTAAAAGAAAATCTTTTTGGTATTTTTAATCGGATCTTAATCCCTCAAGAAAATTGTCCAAAAGATCCATCGTCGGGAAAATTGGAGGTTTTTTTTATATTTTTTTTTCTATTTTTGTTTTGTTTTTCACAACTACTACTAAATAATTAGACTATGCCTACTATGAATTCTAAAAGAAACACTAATAAAATTTTTTTATACACTTACAACTAAGCAAGTAGTTCCCCCACCCCACACTTATATTATGCATGGTCCTCGATGCATATAATGATTCAAAACAAAGTAAGGTGGAAAGAAAAACTCCCTGCTAGGCGGACCCATGGGGGTCATACTTGAATCCTTCATCGTTAGAATTCCTACTACCCAAAGCTCCGGGCTCATCATCATCCGCTCCCAGGGGCACTAAAGCCATATGCCCCGTGACATCATCACCAATATCATCCTCATCATCTGAGCCTTTGTAGGTGTTCTCATCCTCTGATGGGTGGATGAGACTGCTAGACGTGATCCCCAACATCTCCTTTGAAGAACTGGATAGATCATTGCATATATGCATATGCTCTTCATGTGTCACCCCTAGCCTGCTCATTATCACATTCAAGGAGCTATAGAGATACATGTTGAAGTTTTCATCCCTCTCATTCCTCGCAGCCTAGATCATCTTGGACGTGGACTCCAACAAGGAAGTAATGTCCATAAACCCCTTTGGTGCCTCCACCCCTTCATCATAGTCGGATCACTCCGCGGTACCTCACGGGAGAGCATGTACTGCGTCAGGAGGTTGCCAAAGAAGAATCTTTTTATTGTTCGCCCAAAAAGTGCAGGGAACATCCCCCTAGCATGACCTCACCCACATTAATGGTTACACCCGGTCATTAGAAAAAATATCAAATACACTCGAGCTCGAGTGCATTCACTGTTCTTCTCAACCGGCATCAATCTGGTAGGCATGAAATTTTGACACACCTTAGTAGTTTTGTTGAAGTCGAAGCCGATCATCTCAAGATGGGCATCACCCTTAGTCCTCCTTTGCATTAGAATTTACGCCACATAAAGTGTGACGTATATCATGGTAGCTTGGGAATTTTACAAACTTTTACAGCCTCCGCGGGTTAGGCAATCAACTCCCAAGAATTTGCATAAGGACACCTTGTCCAATGGCACTTACTTTTCTTGAACCCACAATATGAACTGATCCCCGTTCCAATTTTCATAGGGTTCCCTCACCATGCTCAAATTTACATGCCCCGAGCACTCAAGGAACTTATCCATCTTCATATCTCTCAGTCGGACAAGGACATCGGGGAAGTTCTTTTCCAGAGTTTTCACGTTGATTCCCATTTTAGACATGTACCACCTATATGTCTCAAAGTTATGATACCATTGGATGGCGTCCTCTCGAACCAGATCCAAGTGAGTCCGTGGTCTCGATGGTGCTCTCCTTGACCCGTCGGAAATCTGCTTCCCTTTAGCTTTGCTGAGATGACCCTTCACCTTGCTTGCACTTTTTGGGAGGGGGAGTAGTAGTAGAGGACTTCCCTGCTCCTTTTTACTTGGTAGCACTGTCACGAGCCATATCACCTACGAACGATAAACATGAATGTGAGAATGAATCAAAAATTCTCCTAAGGTCATCGTGAGAGTCAAATATGACTCCATACTTAAAACTGAAGGCTCTATGTAATCTACTCAAAATGGTGGTTCAAAGTGCACAAATGTTGCACCACAAGGCGATGGGTACTCAAGACTTCCCCATGCCATACAATTGTAATTCACTAGCTATTCTAGACAATTCAACTAGTCAAACATGGCTAAGTGACTTAGCCTTAGTGCAAGCAAGTAACACATGGTTCGCAATCTCTAAAATTAATACACTACACTAGCTAATTGTAACAGAGGGCTACAAAATACATTACACATGATACAAGGTGTGGGTAGTGTGATTATGGTATGGTGAACATGGAACACAAGCTTAGGATTATGTAAAACCATCCCCCAAACACCCTACACTTAGTCTAACATCACATATAACTACACTCGGCTACTTAGACTTCACCGGTGCACAATTTACTCTTTCAAGCTTTTTATCAAACACATGGTGGCATTAGTTGTGTGTCTCTTTATTCAAAAATGGTGGATCATGAGTACCCTCCCAATTTTGAATGAAGTAGATGGAATTGTAGTTTACTACTCTATAGAACATAGTCACCACCAATTTCAACAACCAATTTTTATATAGAGACCACCTACCATAGCAACATAAAGTCTAAAAGACTTAGGGGAGATTGTGGAGTGGGGGTCGTTTGGGATGGGGAGGGGGGATTACAACTCCAAGAAATCACATAATACAAGAAGAAAAAGAATAACATACCTTTGAGTTTGAGATGAAAGCAAGCAAAGAACAATGGAGAAATTGAGAGAGAGAGAGAGAGAGAGGGAAAAAAGGAGAAGAACAAGCATGGAGAGAGAGCCGAGGGGATTGGGATTTAGGTTATTTTAATTAGAGTGGGGGGATTCTATGGGTAATGGGTTATTAGGTGAGTGTAGATGGGTATCCGCGTCGGTTTAATGATTTACTTAAAAAAATAATAAAATGAAATTAAAAAAAACTCACTTGTGACCCCTAACCCAGCGCGTCGCGCTAGGCCTAGCATTGGGGGGTTATGATGTTTCTGCCTTTTTCTCCCCAGGCAGCATGGGGCACTAGCCTAGGCACTAGTTTTTGCTATATTTTTTCTGAATGAAATCCCTGACCCCCATGAGCACTTAATATATCCATTATACACATCCCAAACCATTTCACCTATGATTTCTATGACTACAAAGAAACAAGAAAAAAACTCTAATCGACTCTAACTAAAAAAGAAAACTAACTACGAAAGAAATAAACATTGGGTTGCCTCCAAACAAGCACCTGATTTAAAGTCACAAGACGACACAACACATTCCCTCATGCATCCACCAAGTATATCGAAGTTTTATGATGTCGAATTCCACCACCCCAAATGGACCCGACCATCTAGACTTGAGCTTCCTAGGAAAGAGCTTCAACCTTGAATTGAACAATAGAACGGCTTGACCAGATTCAGACTCACGATGCAAAATGTTTTTGTCATGTAATACCTTCGTTTTATCTTTATACAACTTTGCATTCTCATATGCGTGCAGCAGAAACTTTTCGAGCTCATTCAGTTGCGACATCCGTTTTTCCCCAACTTGATCCATATCAAAGTTGACCTTCTTAATTTCCCAATAGTGCTCTAATTTTATCCAATTCACACCTCAAAAAAAGGATATGAAACGGTCCATTGCAATAATATTAACCCAACAAAGAGTCAAGATCGAATCCACAAGGAGTTATATGGGAGTTAAGAGTATATATTCTAGTACGTCAGTTTGAACTGTCTTAATTTACACTTCTACAAATTGATATTGTTTCTATTTCTATTTTAAAAAATAAGATTGTAAAGTTAAGATATCTAATGCAGTTAAATAAATACAATCCTATAGCATGATATCTAATGCAGCGTGATGTGTAATAACTTAAACAGGATTTCTAAATGCACATAGAATCATAGCATTATGCACAGTTTCAGGAATAGCATAGGTGACAGATTTTTAATTGTTATTCACCTAGAACAGGATCTCTACATGTATGGCATGATGAGGCATGATTATAGCTTATTTATCCTAAGATTATACTTCTAGTGAAATTTCAGAACATAGGCAGAATCACGTAATAGCAACTTATTTTATTGTAATTATTTATCCTATAGGAAGGATTTCTAAGTGTGGAGATGAGATGTTGAATACACATAAATCCTAAGTAACATGATATCTAATGCATGACATGGTGTTCCTAAACGTGGCTGCTATTGCGCATAGAGAGATAATAAACCTAGAAAACATGGTCTCTACCCTTAATTATACTACAACATGCATATCACCTACCCATTTTTTACTATCCGACCCCAGAGTTGTTTACAAATAATTATTACAGGCCATTGAATACGAATTACACAACTGAAATAGAAGGAAAATAAGAAGTTAGCTATAGGGAGCCTACAGAATAGGCTCAAGTCTCCAAGTCCTCAATGCCATGTATTATTTAACAACCTTCTCATAATCTGGGTGTATCAAAGTTCCCTAAGGACCTCAAGGGCTCCTGGGCAGTGCTCACACCCAGATTTCATAGCCAAAAGAGTAAGTGCAGTATGGAATGGCCAGCCTCTGTGTGTCAAAGTTCAGAGGGAGCTCAAGGGACCTAAGGCAATTCTCACACAGAATGGGCAGAACCTAGACTTCTAAGAGTATATGTGAGAATGCTTTTTATTTTAAAAGGGTTTAAGTAAGAAAACAGTTTTGAGAAAGGGTAAGTAAGAAAACAGTTTTGAAGAGGAAAACTTGATTGGAATAAAAGTTCAACATCACACAAAGGACCAGGGATAGTCCAACAATCACAAACAAGGGTAATGGGGTTAGAGGGACAAATACAGAGCATGTGAGAGCAAACATGTAGCAGGCAAACACACATATAGGAATACCATCAGAAGCTTCTAAGGGTCCAGAGGATTAGGGGTACAGTAAAGTACTAGGTTAGATTAACACCAAAACAACTAAGACCATGATTAAACTAATGTACCGGTCATAGGCATGGAGATTCACGTAAGAAAGCAGGTGCTAAGTATACAGAAAAATGCTGGTCATAAACAAGTAAGGCATATCTTAACATGCAGACGGGAGTTTAGGATCCTAGGTACATGCTGAATAATAAGTAAAAGAAAATTAGAAACACACTGAATTACAACAGTGATAGAAACATGTTGGTTTGAGGACTGAAATCTAAATTAGAACATACCAGTGAAGTGAGGAAAGCAGTAACACAAACAGGAAGTAGGAGATGCACAATAGTTAGCCTTGGCTTGCAGCCGGCTAACTTAGAATAGTAGTAGATAGCACAAAAGAGAGAGCAGAGAGTTTTTATTTGTATGAGAGAGAGAGAGTTGAACAAACCCGTTCTGTCTAAAATTGAGAGAAGAGCATACCTATATATAGTTTTTGAAAGCTGGGTTAAAATAAGGTAAAAATTAGAATTAATTAACAATTATGGAACTTAGTATCAATCCCAGTGAAATCAGCCCAAGTACTCCCATAATTAAGGGAGTTATTCAAACGGTGAGTAACAAATAAGGAAAGGGACCATATATAGATTAAGGAATATTCAAACAGTGTGAAATCGTCATAAGTATCCCTTGATTGAAGGGGTTAAATTCAAATGGCTAATAGGCAAATAGCAAATAGCAAATAGCAAATAAGGAAAGTTCCCATGCATATACCATATAAGGAAACAATTTCAACCCAATACAAGTATGCAATTGAGACTAGGTTCATCAGATTTTAATTAAGGAAATAGGGATCAATTAACAGTAAATCAACCATGCAAGGTAAGAAATAAGTTAAAGGTCGGAAATCAGTAAGAATATCCCATAAGAAATCAGTAAGGTTTTTCAAATCACAAGGAACCAGGGATTCAAATAATAAATCAGGAACCCAAACAAAGTAAAATTGCAGAGAATCAGGGATTCGAACAGGAATAACATCAATTAAATGAGATTAACATGAATTGAATAAATAACATGCAAGAAGTCAGAAACCCTACTAGTGAAAACATATGAAATTAGGGATTCACATGAACTTATGGGGTAAACAGCAATGTAAGCGGAAAAACAAGGAAAGAATCAGAGACATAGATAAACAACATAGGGTAAAACATTAGATAATCATAAAGTTCATACATATGCAAACAATATCAAAGACAAAGTCAGGAACTTAGGGTTTAGGACCAGAAAATTAGGGATTTCATCACAACGGGCCAGATAAAGGAGAGAAGCTTAACTAAAACACTAAAACACAGTAGAGACCCTAAGATAATACTAAAAAATCATAGGAAAATCATTTAAAAACGAGGTCATGAAACCCTAGTTGAAAACGAAGAGTCGTTTTTAGAGAATATATGAAAATCTTTGAGAAAACAACAAAGTAGCTTAAAGTATACACCGATCTATCATAGATCTAAAAGAATCGGGGAGTTTTAAGAGTTAAGGTTTCAAAGAGAACCCAGAAAGATAAGAAAACCTCAAAAACATTACTGGTTTAAACCCCAAACGTCATAGATCTTACTCGAACGGCCGGAGGTGGCCAAAAAATGGCGTGAAGAACCATGCATGGGAGTTGAACCGCTCCAGGTTCACCTGAGGACCTCATGGTATTATCAGACCGGCATGGGGTGAAGCAGAGGCTAGGAGAGTGTGAGAGGACATAGCTTCCGGCGAGGGAGGTGACCGGAGAAGATGGACAGAGTCCATCGGAGGGGATGGGAGATGGAAGGTTCTAGAGAGAACCTAGAGAGAACCAGATGGATTGTGAGAGAAGTGAGACGGGGGAAAATGAGGATGGGAGGGGGTAGTCTTTAGGGTTATTAATGGTAAGAGTGAATTTGGGTCGTTGATCAAATTTGATCAACGGTCCAGATTACACATTGGATTGGGTCGGGTGATTTTAATGGATTGGGACTGGGGTCTTGGGTTAATTCGATTAGGTCTTGGGCCGGTTTCAATTGGGTTGGGGTCAGATTAAATTAGGCTATAACTTAAATAGAAAGGGGCTAATTGTCAAATACCCAATTAAATAGATAAATAATTAATAAAAATAGCTAAAAATTACATAAAATGAAATGAAGGCTAAATATGTAAAATTAAGGTAATTAACTAGTATTTAAAATATAAAATGACTGATTATTGAATTAAAATAGCATAAAATGTACAATTAGGCTATAATTGCAAAATTATTGGAATTATAACCAAATAATGCCAATTGGCTAATTTGTGAAATAACTAAATCCTAATAGGATTAAAAATGATATATTGAGCTAAGAATTATTCTGAAATTATTTGTAATGCAATTTATGAATAATTATTGGATGTAAAGTACTGAATAAATTAGAAAATAAATTGATAAAAATATAGAAAATTATGGAAAATACCAATTATTATAAAAAGTGATTTTAAAGGTATATATGCAAGTTTAAAAAATAGTTTTGAGGAAAAATTGGGTATCAACAGCAACTCATACTTGAAATTGAAGAAATAGAAGAAGAAATACTAATTAAACTCATATTGTAATGTTAAAATGATAAAATTTATGTTAAAATACTCCAAATATAAAAAAAAAACTACTAAAAGAAGCAAAGAAAACAGCTACAAGACTTGCTTATGTCAAAAGTTGACCTAATTTTGTGAAACTCATCTATTTATACAAGGTTGAAAATTTCAGAAAAAATGCCTTTCGAGAGGTTCTACGGCCGCACAATTTCATGTGCGGTCCGCACAATTCTTCATCTTACAAGAGCTGAGATTCTGTGGCTGCATAATTCTCCAGTACGTCCATGAGGCAATGTTTTTGTGGTGCAAAGAAAACGGCTACAAGACTTGCTGATGTTAAAAGTTGACCTAATTTTGTGAAACTCATCTATTTATACAAGGCTGAAAATTTTGGAAAAAAAAATGCCATTCGGGAGGTTCTACGACCGCACAATTCCATGTGCAGTCCGCACAATTCTTCACCTTACAAGAGCTGAGATTCTGAGGCTGCACAATTCTCTAGTACGACCATGAGGCAATGTTTCTGTGGTCTGCAGATTTATCACTGCGACCACAATATGGTCTTCTGCGATCCGCTTCTTTACTTCTGCGGCCTCATGGAACTTCTTCTACGGCCGCACAATTCTTGTTCGGTCCGCAATCTTGAGAGACTTTGACTTTTGAAATTTGCACACCCTCCGAAGTTCATCTCCAGTTCTTCATTTGCGGCCGCACAATTCCTGTGCGGTCCGCGGTTTGCTAGTAAACCTGCTGAGACTTTCTTCATTGTTTGCGGCCACATATGGAATTCTGCAGTCTGCACTTTGCAAGCTCTTTTGCTTTTTGGTTCCTTGTGTTTGAATTACTCCTTTTTGAGTCAGATTTCATCTTGGGAGTCCAAATTCCAACATTCCTGCAATTTTGCACATTTCATCAGTTTTGGGAACACAATTAAATGCTTTTAGAATAAAACAAAAGCTAAAAGACTCTAATAAGTAGTCAAAATCCCCACTTATCAACTCCCCTAAACTTAAGTTTTTGCTTGTCCTCAAGCAAATAAAATAGTTCTCACCTCCACAAGTTAAGGGCCATTCCATTCAATCAAAGGTGAGCCATTCACACATCAATTTGGACCAACAATTACCCACAATACTTATGTATTATCAACAAGGCAACAAGTTAAACTTCTATTCACATATAGTTCTAATATGACACTTGAGCATCAAAATTTGACTTTATTCATCAAGGAAGCTCGCTCTTTCATGTAGGTCATTGTGGATCCCAAACTCTTCATCCTCTACTCTCCGTTTGCCTATCTCACTTAAGAATTTTAGCACTTAATCTAAAGACTTGTGAAAGTTTCACTCATCTCTCTCAAGAGAATGCCACAAGTACAGGTTCAAGTACCATAGGCTTACCCCTCATGTAGACCGCCACTAATGTAAGCTCACTCGACTTGAAATCATGTAGGGCTTTTTCAGGATGTAATTGAGGACTTTGGACTAAGGTTGGATATACTATGGTATAGCGGCTTCATCTTTCCTTAAGCACTTATTTTTTTGTTCTCGGCTCATGCTTTGCCAATTCTTTTTGAATCACTTTATTTTCCTTGGGTAACTAGAGAGACTTAACATCACTCTTTCTTGATTATGAAATTTATTTTCTCCCACTTTGATTTATCCATGCTTTGTATCATTACTTTTCTTTGAATCCTTTCATCTCCTCCACTTATTCACTTTCTTTTGCATTTTTTCTTTTTTTTTCTTTCCTTTTCTTGCCTTTCCTTCTCATCATTTTTGTTCTCTTTTTGTGCCATGATATCTCTTTCAAGTTCCTCGTCTCTCTCCCAAACTTACATTTTTAGCCAATCATCTCGAGTGTTAAGGAAATCTTGGGTGCCAAGAGAGGGTCACGACAAAACGGGTAAAGGCTTGTAACATGGTTATCAAATAAGAAAGGCTCGAGGCTCAAATGGGTTGACTAGGGATAACAACATTGGTAGGCAATGGAAAATTCAAGTGGGTTAAGGAAAGCCTATAATTACTTATCAAGCCAAGCAAAACTTAAGATTTCACCTTGAAACAAATTTGGGGCAAGTTCTAGACCATTCACACGGGTACTTGGACTTGCTACAAAACATCTCACCGCTCACGCAACTGAATTGTTAAAGAGGATAGAGTCGAGTGCCCACAACGACCATATTCAAGATTGAAAATCACTATGGTTCGATTAAATCACTCGATGCTTGCCTAAGTCAATACAAGAGTCACAAAGTCACTAACTAGAGTTATTTCTTACCAAAAACCTTGTTTTGAACCATAAACACGTATTTAAGTGTGTTGGTACCAAGTGAAGCATGTTTGAATCTTCGAGCATGACTTAATTAGGTATTTTTATTCATTAGTACTACTATTATTACCTAAACACCGAAATTGGACTCAATCCCTTAAAAAGGCTGTCACGCCATCCATCGTTGGGAAGAGTCACCCCGTTCACACAAAAACTACCTTTGGAAAGAACCATGGCATTAAGAAAACCAAAGGCTTATTATCCACTAAAACATAAAAAGAAGCTACTAATTCAAAAGGAAGTTACTAAATAGAAAAGAAGCTACTGAATTAAACATTGACTAGTAAGAGAAAAAAACATAAAGAAGCTACAAGCAAAAAAAAAACTATTGAAAGCAATACGAATATACATAATGAAAGAAGGTATACACGTAATGAGAGATGAAAAGAGAGAATATATATAAAATAAGGAAAAATAAGAAAATATTGTAAGTTATTACAAACCAATTGTCTCAGAATCATCAAATCATATCAAATAAACTCCACTCCCTCCCCCCTCCCCGAATAAAAATATGCATTGTCCCTAATTCTTAACAAAATATGAGTAAAGGAAGGGTAAGCGCGAAGAAAACTCCCTATGGCTCCTTGGTCATCTCTGCGTCCACAACAGCGTCACCGACCTTAGTCTCATCCAACTAGATCTCATCATCCTCAACTCCGGGAGTGGCTGGGTTAGTGAACATCTGAGGTACTACTTCGGCAGTGTCAACAGCAAGGGCTGGCTCCTCAGACTGGACAACTGGTGCTGTATGTGCTGTAGCATCTGGGCCTGGACGGTGCGGGTCAATCAACATGTCAAAGGGAATGTCTCCGCCTACCGAAAGCTTGGTAACCTATCTTCGGAGCTTGTCCATTGACTTCTTGGAGACTTGGGATTTCCATATCTTCTTCACTTCCTTGCCTAGCTCTTCTATCATCGACCCTTGTTGCACCAATGTAGCCATGATTGTGTTCTGGTTCTCCAAGAGCTTCTTTAGAGTTTCTTCAACCATTGGGGGAATCTGAGGTGCCGGAATGGAGGACTGTGCTGCAATAATACTGGATATGTTAGACAAATTTGCATTAGCTGTCTGCATCTAGTTGATGAGGCTTGCCAATGTCTGAGAGACTCGCAGCGCAGATAGTGGAGTTGTAGGCATCTGCACCGACTTCAAAGCCAAGGTGAAACCTGTAATAGGGGCTGCTGAAGGCACTGAGGCTGGAGGTGGAGGCATGGTTAATGCACTAGCTGAAGGCTCGGCTGAAGGGGATGGAATGTCAATTGCCTCTGCAGCTACCACTGATGGCTCATCAGCTTGGCCTGTGGTGGTAGATGGCTGACTCTTTCTCTTAGTCTTGTGTGCATCCATCCATGAGTACCATGAGAAGGGCTTCTTCGCCCGCACCTCCGTATCAAAATCTCTCGGCTCCACCCTTGCATCCGTAAGATACTCTGTAATGGTGTTGGGATATGGGTAGGAGGTATCAGCTTGCCTGGCGACCACAAAGATGTTGGCCGACATCATGACACCCACATTGATCGGGTATCCGGCCATGATGGAGGCGACTAGAACTACCCGCGGGATCGAAAGGTATGTCTCATTCTGACACGGGTCTAGTCGGCCGCATACAAAGGTCTGCCACCCCTTTGCCTCGAAACTCAGAGTGTTTATGTGAATAGACACCCCTACTGTAATCCATGGTGGTGGTGGCCCAAGAGCTGCTAGAATCTCAGCTAGCCACATGCGAGCTGTATCCCCCAATGCAAACTTCTCTAAATATTCTGTGGGCTCGACATCATCAAACCCCAAGTAGGTGTTTAATATGTGTTGGTCAAAACGCACCTTCAAGTTCCTCACTTTAGTTATCTTTGTCCCTTTCTTGATATGCACCACATGGATGTAGAACTCTTGGACAAAGCATTCCTTCACATCCACCACGCTCTGGGTGAACCACATCCATCCCTTGCGCTCTCGAAACTACCTCAAGACATTAGGGTTGTACTTTTCTAGATCTTTCAATTGGAACTGTCGCTCAAGAGTGAGCGACCACACTGGCCACCACTCACGGAAACTAGATAAGGTAGCCAAAGTGATGAACCTTTCCTCCCACACCTCTTTCTTATTCGACCTCTCAAGGCCGGTAACTGTAGCATCTCCCCCTCGGCCATCATATGGGATGTCCTGAACTGATGTCTCAGGTGCTTGGGGAACAGGTGTAGTGGAAGGCTCAGAAGCCTGACTGGCACTCTCCGAACCCTCAAAGGTGCTATGTGATGATGATGGATCATCCTTGAGCTAATATCTCTCTAGTGGCCTTGATTGGACGGCCGACTACTTATGTACTGAGGTTGAGTTGCCCTGAGAGACGTCCCTAGACGGGACATAAGAACTGGTCTCCAAGAGTTCTGCACCTCACCCTCTGCCTACTGCTATCTTGTTTCTATTGTCAGGATGTTAGGGTACTAGGCAAGGGTCTCTTCCCTCGTCCCCCAAAAGGATCACCCCTTCCTTTTTAAGTGTCGCTCTGTACCAAGCAAAGGCGATTATTAGTTTCAATTCAAGTTCAGACATAAAATTAATACAAGGGCACACCAGGGATTACAGTGAAACACACAGTAGAAACATGCCGCGAGGCAATGTTTCTACGGTCCACAAATTTATCACTACGGCTGCAATCTGATCTTCTGCAGTCCGCATCTTTACCTCTTCGGCCGCAAGGCAATTCTACTGCGGCCGCATAATTCTTATGCAGTCCGAAATCTTGAGGGACTTGGACTTTGGGAATTCGCACACCCTCTGAAGTTCATATCTAGTTCTTCATTTGCAGCCGCACAATTCCTATGCAGTCCGCAGTTTGCTAGGAAACCTGGTGGGACTTTCTTCATTGTTTGCTTCCGTAGATGGAATTCTATGGTCCGCACTTTGCAAGCTCTTGTGCCTTTTTTTGTCTTGTGTTTTGATTACTCCTTTTTGAGTCGAATTTCATCTTGGGAGTTCAACTTCCAACATTCCTGCAGTTTTGTACATTTCATCAGTTTTGGAAACACAAGTAAACGCTTTTAGACTAAAACAAAAACTAAAAGGTGCTAATAAGTAATCAAAATCCCCACTTATCATGCTCAATATCAACAAGGAAGTGACAAGCATTTCCATATACTAACCTATATGGCAAAGTGCCAGTTGGAGTTTTGTATGTCGTGCGATATGCCCGTAGAGAGTCATCTAGCTTGCTAGCCCAATCCTTCCTACTTGCGCTCACTGTCTTCTCCAAAATTTTCTTCACCTCCCTATTTGAGACCTCCACTTGACCACTGATTTGCGGATTATAAGTAGTTGAGACCTTATGTCTCACCCCACACTTAACTAATAGGTTGCCCAATAGTTTGTTACAAAAGTGAGTACCTCCATCGCTTATCAAATCATGCGGAGTTCTGAATTGGGTGAAACGTTTTTCTTCAGCTTACCTCTACTTTAGCATCATTCGTAGGCAAATCCACACCCTCAACCGAATTTGACACATAGTCAACTGCAACCAAGATGTGCTGATGGCCATTTGATACTGGAAACGGCCCCCATAAAGTCTATTGCAAGCATCGAAGATTTCAACCTCAGGTACGACCTTCAATAGCATCTCATGCCTTCTCAAAATTTTACCTTTCTTTTGGCACCTATTACACATTTTCACAAAATCATGTACATACTTGAATATCTTAGGTCAATAAATCCCGACTGCAACACCTTTGCAGCCGTTTTGTCTCCACCATGATGCCTCCCATATGGTTATTCACAACAATCATGTAAAATTGCCTCCATCTCCTCCTCAGGAACACATTGCGCACCAACTAATCTGCATATTACTTAAACAAAAATGGCTTATCATATAGATAAAGTCTAACATCATGCATGGATTCTCTCTTACCATACAGAGATAACTCTGACCCCCATGAGTACTTAATATATCCATTATACACATCCCATACCATTCTACCTATGATTTCTATGACTACAAAGAAACAAGGAAAAAAACCCCTAATCTACTCTAACTAAAAAAAGAAAACTAATTACGAAAGCAATAAACATTGGGTTGCCTCCCAACAAGCGCCCAGTTTAACATCAGGACATGACGCAACAGGTTCCCTCACGCATCCACGAAATCTATAAAAGTTTTGTCACAACGAATGCCACAACCCCAATAATGTTTCGCTCTCTGCCCATTGACTAAAAATGTGCCATTATGTTTGGGATCCTTTAGCTCAACAACTCTCTTCTTTGTAACCCGTACTACTTCAAATGGACCCGACCATATAGACTTGATCTTCCCAGGAAAGAGCTTCAACCTTGAATTGAACAATAGAACGACTTTACCAGGTTTAAACTCACGATGCAAAATGTGTTTGTCATTCCATATCCTTGTTTTCTCTTTATACAACTTCGCATTCTCGTGTGCGTGTAGTTGAAACTCTTTGAACTCATTCAGTTGCAACATCCATTTTCCCTAGCTAGATCCATATCAAAGTTGAGCTTCTTGATTGCCAAAATATCCTTGTGCTCAAGCTCAACAGGAAAGTGACAAGTCTTTCCATATACTAACATGTATGGCGAAGCGCCAAATGGAGTTTTGTATTCCATGCGATATGCCCATAGAGCGTCATCTATCTTGATAGCCCAGTCCTTCCTACTTGCGCTCGCTGTCTTTTCTAAAATTTGCTTCACCTCCCTTTTTGAGACCTCAACTAGACCACTAGTTTATGGATGATAAGCAATTGCGACCTTGTGTCCCACCCCATACTTAGCTAAGAGGTTGCCCAACAGTTTGTTACAAAAGTGAGTACCTCCATCACTTATCAAAGCACGCGGAGTTCCAAATTGGGTGAATATATTTTTCTTCATATCACTTTTGCATCATTCGTAGGAAAAGCCACAACCTCAACCCACTTTGACACATAGTCAACTACAACCAAGATGTACTGATGGCTATTTGATGTAGAAACAACCACATGAAGTCTATTCCCCAAAAATCAAAGATTTCAACCTCAAGTATACCCTTCAATGGCATCTCAAGCCTTCTCGAAACTTTACCCATCCTTGGGCACCTATCACACATTTTCACAAAATCATGTGCATCCTTTAATAGCTTAGGCCAATAGAATTCCGAATGCAACACGTTTGCAACCGTTTTATCTCCACCATGGTTCCCCCAAATGGTGATGCATGGAAATCATGTAAAATTGCCTCCATCTCCTCCTCAGGAACACATCATCGCACCAACTCATTTGCACATTGCTTAAACAAAAATGGCTCATCCCATAGATAAAGTCTAACATCATGCATGAATATCTTCTTACCATCCGGAGATAACTTTGATGGAGTCACCCCACTTAAAATGAAGTTCACATAGTCAGCATACCATGGGGTTGTGCCAGGAAAGCTTTCCTGAATTTTGCCCCTTCCTCAACATGTGCACGAGTCTCTAAGCGCGACAAATGGTCCGCCACCTAATTTTCTATCCCTTTTCAATCTTTTATTTCCAAATCAAATTCGTGCAAGAGAATAACCCAACTAATTAGTCTAGGCTTAGCATCCTTTTCCTCAGACAAATACATGCATGGTCTACGTAGACGATGACTTTATTTCCCACCACGTAGGACCTAAATTTGTCAAATGCCCATACTACCGCTAGCAACTCTTTTTCTGTGACTGTGTAATTTATCTAGAATGGGTTTATAGTTTTGCTAGCATAGTAAATTGATTGGAATACTTTATTTTTCCTCAGGCCCAATACGACCCCAATTGTCGTGTCACTACGTCATACATCAACTCAAAAGACTCCCTAGTCTGGGACGATGATAATTGGTGCAGTCACCAATCTCTTTTTCAAATCCTCATACGCCTTCAAGTAGTGTTCATCAAACTTGAAAGACGTATCCTTCTCAAGCAACCTGCACAATGAAGTAGAAATATTTAATGAATCTAAGGTAGAAACCTGTATGTCCCAAAGCTTCTGACTCCTTTGACAGATATTGGAGGCAATAGTTTTTCAATTGCATCCACTTTTGATGTATCCACCTCCAACCGATCTTTGAACACCTTGCGCCTGATTACAATTCCCTCTCGTACCATAAACTGACACTTCTCCTAGTCCAACACTAAGTTCATCTCTTCACACCTGGCAAGCACTTTACTCTAATCGTTAAGAATTCACTCAAAAGATGGTCCGAAGACCCAAAAATCATCCATAAACACTTCAATGAATTTTCTACTATATCAGTAAAGATTTCTATCATGCACCTTTGAAAAGTCGCAGGTTCATTTCACAACCCAAATGGCATTTTCTTAAAAGCATAAGTGCCATAAGGACAAGTGAAGTAGTCTTCCTTGGTCCTTCTAGTGCTATTGAGATCTGGTTATAGCCAGAATATCCATCAAAGAAACAATAGTAGTTTTGTCTGGCCAACCTATCTAACATCTTATCAATAAATGGGAGGGGGAAGTGATCGTTTCTACTAGCACTATTCATTTTTTGGTAGTCAATGCAAATTCTCCAACCCGTGACAGTCCTAGTTGGGATTAACTCATTATTATCATTTATGACCACCATCATTCCACCCTTTCTAGGAACGCATTGTAATGTAATTTACCCACTTTTTATCACAGATGGGAAAGATAATACATGCATTGAGCCACTTTATGACTTCCTTTCTTACCACTTCCTTCATGACTGGATTCAAGCGGCGTTGGTGTTCCACACTTGGTTTGTGCCCCTCCTCCATAAGGATTTTATGCATACAAAATGCTGGGCTAATACCACGAATGTCAGTTATGGTCCAACCAATTGCCCACTTGTGCTCTCTAAGCACGTGAAGTAGCTTTTCTTCCTGCAAAATAGATAACTCATAAGATACAATAACATATAAAGTTTCATCGGCGTAATGAAGATGGGAGGCTAAGGGCTTGAGTTCCAATTTGTGAGATTCTTCGATAGACGACTTAGGGTGGCCCAATTTGTCTATTTAGAAGCTCAAAATCGATCAATCCTTTGATGTAAGCACATGCATCCATATGATGCACCATCTCATTTACCTCGTCATCCAAGTAAATGTTATCAAACAACATAAGTGCTTTCTCTAGAGAGTCATCCAGATATTCAGCCATATCATTTTTTTATTCTACTTTTTCAATCACATATATCATAGCTAGATCCTCATAGTGACTTGGAAGCTGAATTTCCTTGTACATATTAAAGACCTATTTCACATTATCAACCTGGAGAATCATTTTTCCTTCACAAAATTTTATCACAACATCAAGTGGTGGCTAAGAGAGGTCGTCCCATGATGATGGGGACTTGTTCATCAGCTTCATAATCCAGTATAATGAAATCGGCTGGTAGAATAAATTGCCCAATTTGTACTATCACCCCTTCGGGATGGACAATAGATCTATCAGCAAGCTGCAACATGACTGTGGTTGACTTGGAGTTCTCAACCCCAATTGATTGAAAACTGAAAGAGGCTTAAAATTTATGCTCATCCCCAAATAACAGAGTGCTCTCCCCACATCTACCTCACCAATTCGAACATGTATGGTGAAGCTCCCCGGATCCTTCAACTTTTGCGTTAGTTTTCTTTGAATTCTCGAGGTAGACTCTTTAGTAAGTGCCACGTCTCAAACTCCGGTAACCTCCTTTTGTTAGCCACGATATCTTTAATATACTTGGCATATTTTTGGATTTAACGTAACACATCAACCAATGAGAGATTCGATTGAATTTGGCTCAGCGTATCAAAATATTGAACATCATGTCAACACTTTTCTTCTTCAATCTTTGTGGGAAAGGAGGTGGTGGCCTTGCAATCGGAGTCTTTTCACTTTCTTTAGTTTCTTTCTCGACTTTCGCACAGTTTTGGGGATCAGTTCACCCTTATGAGTGACTTGTTATTTCTTTATTTTTAGGACTTGTTCTAATTCTCTGCCATTCCTCAAAGTTACAACATTTACCTGATGATTCTTATCTGTATTGCTGGGAAGGGCCCCTGCAGGTCGAGTATTTTGTTGTACAGCCAACTGCCAATCTGCCTTTTTATATTTCGAAATTCAGTCATCAATTGCTAATTATCTGTTCGAAGTTGTTGGTTGTTAATCAACAACTTTTTCAACATATCATTGGTGCTTTCTTCTTCCTGTTGAGGTGGATTTTAAGGCTGATTATAGTTCCCTTGAGGCCTATATTGATTCTGAGTGGTCTGTTTCCCACTCCATGAGAAATTTGGGTGATTCCTACAGTTGGGATTGTAGGTGTTTCCATATTGATTATTCTGGTTCATTGGACCTCTACCTTGTTGGCCCACATATTAGATAGATTCAGGATTCACCGGACATTGGTCACTCATATGAAAATCTCCACAAATTTTACAACATATGGTCATCCTCTGAACCTACTGCATCTGATGCCCTTGACCTATTGCCATCTTAGCGATTTGGTTGTTTAGTTTAGCAATCTTTGCTCAGATGGCTGATATCTCATCCAGCCCTAGTGTACCTGTTAATTTCTGTTTTCTCATCCTTCTCGAGTCACTTCACACTGCTAGTTATGATCATTTGTAGTGAAATTGTTGAGTAGGGTCCGAATCTCACTGCATGGATTTTGCATGCAACTTTCTCTACAAGCCGAATCTTGATTTATTTTGGAGGTCTCATCCAATCCATCCACAAAAGTATGTCCCAACACCTCATCAGTCTGACAATGATGTGGGCAGTCTTTGAGTAGTTTCTTACATCAGTCTGATATAGTCCTTAGAGACGTTCAGATAGTTGTATGTATCCATAATCTCTAACAAATTCTGTATATGCATTTGGGGATCTTGGCTTGACAACCCCACAAATAGCCGTGTGGATTAAATCAGTTGCATCATTTATTGTTTCAGCTCAAAGTGCCCAGTTATATCATTCTTCACAATATTCTGAGTCATGTTCGCAAGACTAGGCCTTGTGGCCTCAATCACCGTACTTTCTTCATTTTCTCCATCTCGATTGGATGTGGTTGGACTACAATACTCAACTCTTCAATTCTTGCTCTTTCTTCCACCTCCCTCCTTAACCCGTGGAGGAGAATTTCGGGTTCAGGATCAAGAAGAGGAAGGTGGTTCAAACTGTTGCTTCTTCGTAGCATTCAAGGTGAACAGTTGTAGAGTCAGAAATAGTTAACGGATTAACACTTGAACAAAAACAAGTAAGAGTTTATTTTAGACAAACAACTAATTTCTAAATCCTCGGCAACGGCGCCAAAAGCTTGTTGGGTCAAAACGTATATCCAAATATACACGGTCAACAAGTAATAAAGTGATAGGAAAGTATCGTCCCGCGAGGATTTATGATCAACTAATGTCTAATCTATGATATTTATAAATTTAATGTTCAAGTGAGTGTGAAGAAGATGGTTGTGATTTTTGTAACTAAATTACTATGAACTAATAAACAAGCTAAAAAATAAGATCGCAAGTAGAGCAAACAAACACTAAGGAAGAATTCAGTGAAATGGGATTCCAGGGTTATGGGATTGATGTCTCTCCTATTGCATTTTTCAGGTTGATGTAATCATTTGACTTATCTAATTTGTTGATTATCAGGGTTTATTATGCTCACGAAGTTCTTACGACGCTTCGCTTTCCTATTCAAGCCAACCTAAGACTATATGTCTATAGAATCAAACTTGAAAAGAACACATCTATTTCTTGCAAAAATAACCAAGTAAGGCAACTAGAATATGTCTATCCTAATCAGGAATCTGTTCTCTGATGCTCGGATTCAAGAACTTACTCTATTCAATCCTATATGCAATTTATAATTTCCATTTTTAAGTTTAACTATAAATTCGTAGATAGTACTCTATTGTTAGCTACGCAATAGAATAATTAAGTGTAAGACTGAATAAATAAATTACTATGATAGAGTCAAACAAGAAAATCAACCGTCAATTTACAATTTAAGAACGACCCATAACCCCAGAATAATGAGGTTCTTAGCCACTCATGTTTATAACAATCATCAAAATATTGTTTTTAAACATAAAAGCTATGAATACTAGATGAAAAATGGAAGAATTGATGAATTTCGTGCTCCCGAGTGTTTCGTACATGTGTTTCTCTCTCAAAGTTGCACCACCCCTGCAAAAATAGGTTTAGGTTGCTTTTATACGAGTTTGAGGAGTCTTGGGGTCAAACTAACCAAGTCCCGGCGAAATAGGACAAATTCCTGTCACCGATGCCTAGGGTAACATGGGGCGCTAGCCCTGGCACTGAAAATTTGGAGGTTCTGATTTGTGCACCACATGTAGCGCCCCACGCTACCCTTGGTTCTACTTTGTAAATTTTCTTTCATTTCGTCCCCTTTTCTCTTTAATTCACGTACCTTCGTCTGAATATTACCTCCGGATGATTACTACACATAAAAATACCAGTAATTAGCACTAATCATCACATTACACATCCAAAACCTACGAAACATGAGTAAAATGCGAGGAAATATGCATATAAATATACATGCTTTAAGCCGAATATCAACCCACTCCAAAGTATTAGAGTATATTTTTATTGGTATTTTGCGAACTCGTATTTGCGAGGGAGGAGTTCGCGTTTGCGAGGATGGGAAATTTCTGAGGGGATCGCATTTGCAAACATTTTATCGGTTTTGCAAAACTACCATCTTCGCATTTGCAAAGATATTGGTCGCAAATGCGACCTTGGCAGGGGTGGCTCTTTTTTGCATTTACGTTGCTTTTGTCGCAATTGCGATCATTGCATTTGTGAACATGATGTCGCAAATGCTGCATCTGCGACTGGTGCAAGAGTTTTTATTTTGGGACTTAGCTCATTTTCCACTTGGACTTAGGTGATTTTTGAGAGCATTTTGAGAGTGGTATCATCAACATCAAGAGGTAAGTGATCCCTATCAATTCTTTAGCTAAATATATGAGTCATAAGTAGATTTAACATGAAAAATGGTGGGATTTATGGGTTTTTTGAAAAAAAACTAGGGTTTTGATAAAAATGGTATTAGACCACGAATTTGTGCATGGAATTGGAAATAAATTATATATTAGAGTTAGTAACGCTATGGGTAATGTTTATCTTCGAAAAATTTCAGAATCTAGGCACGTGGGCCCGAGGGTTGCTTTATCAATTTTTCGAATGGAGTTGGGAATTTGTTTAAATCGATTTGTTATGAGTATTAGAGTATATTTTTATTGGTTTGCACATTGTATGACTAGCTTTGGAGCGACGGGCGCCAGTTTGAGGTGTTAGAGCAGCGATGGAGCCGGTTATCGAACTTCGGAGTGAGGTAAGTCTCCTGTCTAGATCTGTGAGGGGAAACTACTTCCTCGGTGTTGTAATTGATATTTGCTACTTGTTGTGGGGGCTAAGTACGCACGAGGTGATGAGAGTCCTTATGTAGCTATATTCATGTTATTGTCCGGATAGACTTAGGTTCACGACATGCTAGAACTATACTATTTGAGTTGTCTCTTGCCTATTAGATTCCTTTATTACATGTAAAAATTTGAGACTAGACATGCGTAGAGTGATAAATTTTCTATTGTAGAGATTACGCGAGTTCCATGATTTTCCACGGAATAATGGTGTTCCTTTTACGGATTTCTCACTCAATATGTGTTTTCCTAGAATTATTTTCCTAAAAAATTATAGCTCACACGTTTATTCGTGAGTGGGAGTCAAGGACCCATTTAAGCTTCTTATTCTAATGGGATCGGGCCATTCGCCTCAGTAGGATTTATGTACCACGCTCTCATGGGAGCGGGTTGTTCGCCTCGGCAGTTTAATAGATGCATCTATGGTTCACGTCGTTTGACCCTCGACAATGCACATATTATGATGGGATCGAGTCGTATGCCTTGGCATTTTTATAAAATATCCTCATGGAATCGTGCGTAATATTTGGCGAGA
>ML449137.1:8371-83344 GCA_005239535.1 Nicotiana rustica | reverse complement strand
TACTTATAATCAAAGATGAAAACAATGATAGAGAAGAAGAAGAACCCATTAATTGATTCCTAACAATGAAATTGAAGTTTCAATGTTAAAAATACAAGAACAAAGCTAGAAAGATGAAAACCCTAAAATATTCACGTGCTCTCTACTTCAGAAATTACAAGATGTGTAAGGAAATTACAAAATTGTTTATTTATAGTCTGCCAAATTTTCGGACAAAAATGCCCCTGCAGGGCCACCCCGGACCACGAAAACACAACCGCGGTCCACGAAAATAACTGGGTTGCTGGGCTTCTGATAAGACTCGATCGCGGACCGCGGTGAGCTAGAAGTGAGCCACCGCGGACCGCGAAATGAGGACCGTGGTCGCGGTGGAAGTTTGCCTTGCCTGCGGCTTCTCTGGATCATGCCACCGCTGACCATGAAATGATGACCGTGGCCGCGGTGGAAGCTTTCCTTGCCTGCAGCTTCTCTGGATCATGCCACCACGGACCGCGAAATGAGGATCGCGGCCGCGGTGGAAGCTTGCCTTGCCTGCAACTTCTCTGGATCATGCCACCGCGGACCGCGAAATGAGGGCCGCAGCTGTGGTGGAAGTTTGCCTTGCCTGCAGCTTCTCTGGATCATGCCACCGCAGACTGCGAAATGAGGACCGCGACTGCAGTGGAAGCTTGCCTTGCCTATAGCTTCTCTGGATCAGGCCACCGCGGTCCGCGAAAGCTGGACCGCGGCCGCGGTGGCCTTTTGCTTGATCATTTTTGTTGCCTTTGATCCTTGTGCCGGATTCGCTCCTGTTTTGAGCATATTTTAGACTGAGTGTCTTAATTTCTGGTTCAATCCTGCAACAAGCACAATGCATAAGCTTTCGGGGACACTTTGTGTACAATTATATCCAAAACTCATGTATAGAGGAACGGAAAACGAGGAAAAAGTCCAAGTTATCAACTTCCCCAAACTTAAGCTTTTGCTTGTCCTCAAGCAAACAAAATAAGCCCCACCCCTATGATTGATTTCACGAAAATTCGGCTGTACTAATGGTTACCTCAACTAGCATCAATTGGGACTAACAATAGCCCCTAATGCAAATGAATCATTGACAATGATTGAACTTTTCAAAACCATAGTTTCAAGTGTGATACAAGAGCTTCAAGGGTTGTTCCAACTCATCAGTGAAACTCTAACTACTACCTCGGTCAGGTTGGATCCCAGACTCTTATTCTGTGACTTTCTCTAAGCACCTCACCTTTAGAATACTGACACTCAGAACGAGGAATATGGGGAATCGCTCATCTCTCATCAAGGAAAAAGTCCCAAGTTCGGCTCAAAGTACCATAGGCTTGCCCTTTGTGTAAATCACCACTAATGTAGGTTTCACTCGACCTGAGATCATACAGGGCTTTTGTGGAATCATGATGAAGGCTTTTGGTTAAGAGTAGGAAGTATTTGGTCAGAGTAAATTTTATCTTTCCTTAAGCACTTCATTTGTAACTGTTCTCACATTTTTCTTGACTCTTTGAGTCCTTTTATTTTTTTGTAGGGTTGGAGAGACACACTGTCACACCCCCTTTTTTTTGTTCATTCTAGACACTTTTCTTCCTCTTATGCATTCCAAACTTTTGGCAACACTTTTTCATTAATTCCTTTTATTTCTTCTTTTTGTTCATTCTTTTCTTTTCTTTCTTTTTCATTGCCTTTTCTCATTTCTTTATTTTGTGCCTTCTTTTTCACTTCATCACATCCCTTGTCTCTCCCCCAAACTTATGTTTTTTGCCTAGTGACAAGGAAATATCGGCTGCCAAGAGAGGTTAAAAGAATGGTTGAAGGCTTGTAACTTGGTTTTTGAAAGAAAGGGCTTAAGGCTCAAAAGGGTTGACTCGTTAATATGTCTTTTGGAAGGTCATGGAAGTGTTCAATTCTTTGTTCAATCCAAGGAAAGCCTATAGTCACTTCTCAAGTCAAATTACACCTAGAATTTCGNCACAACTAAAGGATTGATACAGAAACCGAGTCGAGGGCCCACAACGACCTTAGTCGTGTTTTGAGTAACAAAAAATGGTCCCGAAGAACCACCCGATGGTTATCGGCCAACACAAGAGTCTCAAGATCGTCACTATCACCATCCTAAACACAACGGTTTGTCTTTGACCATGGGATCAAAGGCAACTGTGTTATGCCCAAGTGAAGATTTTCTTGTGGCACCGTTATTCATTAATTAAAAAAAAGGAAAAAGAAGAAAGACAAAAAATACAAAAAGAAAGGGAAAAACAGACTCAAACTCTTAAGAAGGTTGTTACACCATCTATCCTTGGGAAGAGCCACCCGGTTCACACAAATTCCACCTTTGGAAAGAACCGTGGCATTAAGAAAACCAACGGTTTATTGCTCACGCAAAAACCAAACAAGAGGCTATGAAAGAAAAATAAGAAGCTATAAAATAGAAAAAATGCATAAAGTAAAGTGTGTGGGATAGAATGAATATGTACATTAGGGGAATTAGACGAATATACATAGGGGATGAATATTTACAATGGATAGTTAACTTATACATACCAAAATAGTAAACTTATCTACATACCAAAATGGAAAATAACATAACGAAAAATAAAGAAAATATTGTTTGTATTATACAACCCAAATGTAACCAAATCAAATACCTATAGGGCCACTGCCCCAACTAAGAGATAGCATTTTCCTCAAGGCTATATAACCAAAATAGTTCACAAAAATATGGGAGAGAGAGAGTAAAGAAAACTCCCTATTGGCCCTTGGCCTGCTGTTGTCCATGCTGCTGTGTCTGTGAGGGGATAGGGTCTGCCTGAGACTGGGACTGTGAAGGGGCTGGATCTGCTACTGCCTGTGGTTGGGACTGTGAAGGGGCTGGGTTTGCAGATGCCTGTGATGGAGCTCCGGTGGTCTGGGCCTCCTGGCTTTGTGCCTGGGTCTTCTCTGTGGGAGGGTTTGCCAGTACAAGTCTGATGTCCTGAGCACGGGGCATAACCTTCCTCTTCTTCAATGGCCTCACCGGATCCTCCTTCCGCATTGACTGCTGCACTGGCTGCTGCTGAGTCAGCTGTTGTGGTTGTGGCTCTGTAGGGTCTGCTAGTAGCATCTATAGAGGAATCTGATCACCCTTTAGCTTGTCCACCTCCTTTCTAAACCCAGCCACCTCCTCCTTTGACGCACGAGTCTTGCTCAACTTCTTTATTTCTTTGGCCAAATTTGTCAATGCATTCTCTTGTGCACCCACCGCTTCCAAGATTTTCTTCTGGTTTTCCAGAATCTCTTTCAGAGTGTCCTCAACGGACTGTGAGACCTATGGTGGGGAAGGAGTAGCTGAGGCTGCCACAGCTGTAGAGATTGCAGTCAGCTTTGTAGTAGTTGACTGCATCCAATTGTTGAGGCTTGTCAGTGTCTGGTTCAGCCGGTGAGCAGTCATGGGATAGGCTCTGGTAGAGGGAATGTCTGTGACGGTGGAGGAAGAAGGGCCTGGAGCCTCCTCTGGAATGGCTGGCTGGGGAAAAGAAGGTTCCACCACCACCACCACTGGCTCTTCAGACTGGCCTGTGGAAGCAACGGACTTACCCTTTGATTTCTTCTTAGGGTTGTCATCATCCTTCAAATCATACCAAGAAAAGGGCGCTCTGGGCTTGACTTTGGTGTCAAAGCGCTTCTTTGTTACCTTCTGGTCTTTACAGTACATTGTCAGATAATGAGGAAAGGGGTAAGAAGTATCACCTGTGCTGACAACCCGGCTAATAACCTCAGACATCACATTCCCCACATTGATGGGGTATCCAGCCATGATAGATGCAACCAGCACAACCCGACTGAGGGGGAGGGACTGGTCATGATGTGTCGGATCCAGCCTGATGCATACAAAAGTTTCTCACCCTTTATCTTCAAAGTTAAGGATCTTCCTGGTGATAGTCCTCCCAGCAGTCAGCCACTCCGGAGTCTCCCCGGGCTTAGCCAAGTGTAAAACCAACCAATTTCTAGCTACATCCTTTTCTGCCAGTCTCTCTCGGTACGAAGAATCATCTACATCGTCTATCTCCAAATATTCATTGATTGATTTTCCATCAAAAGGCACTGTGAGATTGCAGACTTGGGATGCCTTTGAGTCCTTTGCAAGAAATAGCAAATTTGTGTAGAATTCTTTCACTATGTGCTCATTTGCATCCGGGAGATGCTCATTGAAGTAGGACCACCCTTTTCTGTCTCTGAACTGCTGCTTCACATTGGGGTTGTAGGCTGACAACTCTTTAAGTGAAAAGGTACGCTCCGGAATGAGTGAACGTGAGGTCCATAATTCCCTGAACCTGTGAAAGGTCGGCTCACTAACAAAACAATCTTGCCACGCATCCGGATTCCGAGTGCGCTCTACCCCCTAAACCACCGGTTCATCCCCATTGCAATCACTTGAATGCTCCCCAGATAAGGAAGTTGTAGGGGAAGTGGAGTCTGAGTGGGCGCTGGAGGCGGATTCAGCTGGGGAGGCTGCCTGTTCTAGGGCCGGGGGAGAGGAGACAGGGTCCACTGGAGATGACAATGATGAGGCCTCCTCTGACGGAGCATACTCACTCCCCGATGGTGAAGGAGGGGAGTCTCTAGCTCGAGTAGCCCGTCGGGATGACTGAGGAGGAATTTAAACTTTGGACAGTTTCCTGGGTGCCCCCGGGCCTCTACCCCTTTGAGATTCTCCTCGACCAGTTTGTTTACGACCACCTTCTCGTGATAGCACCATTTTTTGCAAAGTAAACATAGGTGAACATGGTTAGTTCCCAGAGCATTATTGTACAGACACTTAGTTAACATTAAAGACCAATTGCACCGTTGAAAGGCCACCGCGGACAACAAAAAATCAACCGCGGACCGCAGTGAGTGACCCCCTGAAGGACATGAGTCTCTGAACCTTCACACCACGGACCACGAAAAACTGACCGCGGCTGCGGTGCTTCAGGATCGGAGAAGTAACAATTCTGAATAACAGGGACTGCGGACCGCGAAAAATTGACCGTGGTCTGCGAAAAAGCATCTTGGGGTTGCATACACAGGCACTGCGGTCCGTGAAAAAGGGACCGCGGACCGCGAAATCAATTTCTACCTAGGGTTTCCAGATTTTACCATTTCTATGCTCAAGTGTTCATTTAGTTAAGCCCTACATGATTAGTTAGTGTAATTGTATTCCAAGGGACTAAAATGAACCTTTTGGGCTAACCCTAACATTTTCAAAGCCTAAAAAGTGAAAAATTATGAAAAAGAAGATGAAAATGGAGAAAATGAAGAAATTAAGAATTTAATTAATCACAATTACACTTACTAGATGGTTGGATGATAGTTTGGATGAGTGCAATGAGGTTCAGAGAATGTAGGAGTAAGACACAGTCCAAGGATGCTTTGAAAAATTCAAGTGTGTAAAGTACGAAATGAAACCTTAGTGGCCTATTTATAGAGAAGAGATGGGGTCCACCCCTCTTACCTACCACGGACCGCGAAAAAGTGTCCGCAGTCCATGGTCATTTAGTTGTTCATGGCCCAGGCAAAATCTCACCGCGGTCCGCGAAAAATCAACCGTAGTTGCGGCGAGTCAAGTTCAGAAAGGCATCCTTCAGTAAATGGGCTTTGCGAACCGCGAAAAGGAGACCGCGGCCGCGAATCAAGATCTAGAGAACCATTATTGCAGCCATTGGCTTCCGGACCACTAAAAGGCAACCGCGGCCGCGAAGAAAATTTCAGAGAGGTCCTTTTTCTACACTTAGCCAAATTTCCTGTGTCAAAATCATCCTACACATCCAAAAACCAGTTAGTGCAATAGTGAAGCCTATTCTACCAAGAAAAACAAAGAAAACAAAAAATAAAGACACATGGGTTGCCTCCCAAGAAGCGCCTGATTTAACATTGCGGCACAACGCATGTTATCGGGATCATTTGAGATGAAGAAGTTCCACCACGTGGCTGTCATCGACTTTTCCAAGATAGTGCTTTACCAGGTGACCATTTACTCTGAAGACTTCACTACTATTGTTCTTGAGGTCAAGAGTCCCAACTGGAGTAACAAATACCACTTCAAAAGGTCCATTCCACTTTGACTTGAGTTTTCCCAGGAATAGCCTCAACTGAGAATTGAACAATAAGGCCAAATCACCAACCTTGAACTCTTTACCTCGAGCATATTTTTCATGTAGGTACTTAATTTTGTCCTTATACAAGGAAAAAATGGAGTACGCATGGAATCTAAACTCATCCAACTCATTCAATTGCTCCACCCGAAGATTTGCAGCTACATCCCATTCCAAATTCAACTTTTTCAAGGCCCACACCCTTGTGCTCCAATTCTACCAGAAGGTGGCATGCTTTTCCGAAGACTATGGGGACATCCCAGTTGGTGTCTTGTAGGCGGTCCGGTAAGCCCAAAGAGCATCATCTAATTTCTTGTCCCAGTCGGTCCTATTGGCATTGACCGTTTTTGATAATATGCTCTTTATCTCTCTGTTAGACAATTCAACTTGGCCACTAGCCTGAGGGTGGTACGGGGTAGTGACTTTATGATTGACCCCATACTTGGAAAGCAAGGAGTCGAAGGCTTTGTTACAAAAATGCGACCCCCCGTCACTGATGATGGCTTGTGGAGTGCCAAACCTAGTTAAGATATTCTTCTTGAGAAAGGCTATCACACTCCGCACTTCATTATTTGGTAAGGACACGGCCTCCACCCACTTTGACACAAAATCAACCGCAACCAAGATGTACGTGTTCCCACACGAACTCACGAATGGCCCCATGAAGTCGATGCTCCAAACATCAAAGATATCTACCTCAAGAATCGAATTTAAAGGCATCTCGTCCTTCTTGGAAATTCCCCCTGCTCTTTGGTATTCATCACACCTCTTCACTAGGTCACCAACATCCTTATACAAAGTTGGCCAAAAGAACCCACAACTAAGCACTTTAGAAGCAGTTCTCGCCCCTCCGTGATGACCACCATACGGTGAGGAGTGGCAAGACTCAAGGATAGCTAGTTGCTCTTCTTCTAGTACACATCACCGGATCACCCCATCGGTGCAAATCTTGAATAGATAAGGCTCGTCCCAATAGAAACCAAGTTGTCCCTTCAAAGCTTCTTCCTTTGGTTAGAAGAGAGCTCACAAGGGACAACTCCGGTGACGAGGAAATTACAAATATCCGTGAACCAGGGCATCTCTCGCATTGACATTGAAAGGAGTTGTTCATCCGGAAAACTATCATTGATCTCAAGTGCATCATAAGGACGTACTTGCTCCTCCAACCGGGACAAATGATCGGCTACTTGATTCTCACTCCCTTTTTGGTCCACGATCTCTAAATCAAACTCTTGTAATAACAACACCCATCTCATAAGTCTTGCCTTGGAATCCTTCTTGGTCATGAGGTACCGGAGTGCCACATGGTCAGTGTTAACTATGACCTTGGCACCCATCAAATAAGGGCGAAATTTTTCCATGGAAAATACTATAGCTAGAAGCTCCTTCTCTGTGACTGTGTAGTTCATTTGAGCAGAATTCATTGTCTTGCTGCCATAGTAGATTGGATGAAACACTTTTTTCACCCTTTTCCCAAGCACAACACCCACAACAACAGCGCTTGCATCACACATAAGCTCAAATGGTGCACTCCAATCCGGCACCATGATAATGGGAGTGGTAGTGAGCTTGTGTTTTAAGAGTTCAAAAGCCTGCACACAATCCTCATCAAAATTGAATTTAGCATCCTTCTCGAGCAGCTTGCATAATGGATTCACCACCTTAGAGAAATCTTTGATAAACCTCCGGTAAAAACCGGCATGGCCAAGAAAGCTACGGACTCATCTCATTGAATTAGGTGGTGGAAACTTTGAAATAACCTCGATCTTTGCCTTATCAACCTCAATGCCATTCTTTGAAATCTTATGGCCCAAAACGATTCCTTCCTCCACCATAAAGTGGCATTTTTCCTAGTTCAAGACCAAATTCGTTTCTTCACACCGAGAAAGGACTATATCAAGATGACCCAAGCATTCATCGAAAGAATCCCCGACGATACTAAAGTCGTCCATAAATACTTCCAGAAAGTCCTCCACCATGTCGGTGAAGATTGCCATCATACATCTTTGGAAAGTGGCCAGGGCATTACAGAGTCCGAATGGCATGCGAGCAAAGGCAAAAGTGCCATATGGGCAAGTAAAGGTAGTCTTCTCTTGATCCTATGGGGCTATCAAAATTTGATTATATCCAGAATACCCGTCGAGGAAACGATAAAAGGCCCGGCCTACGAGCCTATCCAATATTTGATCCAGGAATGGTAGAGGAAAATGGTCTTTGCGGGTTACCTTGTTGAGCTTACGGTAGTCCATGAACACCTGCCATCCGATAACCGTCCTTGTAGGAATGAGCTCATTTCTATCATTTTTTATCACTATTATTCCACCCTTTTTCGAAACGCATTGGATTAGACGGACCGCGAAATAAGGACCACGGACCGCGGTGAGCTAGAAGTGAGCCACCGGCGGACCGCGAAATGAGGACCGCGGCCACAGTGGAAGTTTGCCCTGCCTGCGGCTTCTCTGGATCATGCCACCACGAACCGTGGCCGCGGTGGAAGCTTGCCTTGCCTGCAGATTCTTTGGATCATGCCACCGCTGACCGCAAAATGAGGCCCGCGGCCGCGGTGGACGCTTTCCTTGCCTGCAGCTTCTTTGGATCATGCCACCGCAGACCGCGAAATGAGGATCGCGGTCGCGGTGGAAGCTTTTGTTGCCTGTAGCTTCTCTGGATCATGCCACCGTGGACCGCGAAATGAGGACCGTGACCGCGGTGGAAGCTTGCCTTGCGTGCAGCTTCTCTGGATCATGCCACCGCGGTCCGCGAAAGCTGGACCGCGGCCGCGGTGGCCTCTTTCTTGATCATTTTTGGTTCCTTTGATCCTTGTGCCGAATTCACTCCTTTTTTGAGCATATTTTAGACTGAGTGTCTTCATTTCTGGTTCAATCCTGCAACAAGCACAACGTATAAGTTTTGGGGGCCACTTTGTGTATAATTATATCCAAAACTCATGTATAGAGGAACGAAAAATGAGGCAAAAATCTAAGTTATCAGCTGCCACGAGTATGTTGCTTGGATCGGGTTGAACGCCGCAACAGTATCATGTGTGGTTCGGGTTGCACACCGCTATAGAGAGATGTTGAGCACGGTTCCTTATTTTCATTTTGTGTGCCCTGTTTCTTACCCTTGAGAGAGAATCATAGTATTTGATGGCCGTTTTATTGGTTACGCGAGCTGGATAGTCCTTTTCCCGAGTTCGTGTTTCCTTATGTGTCACATTCAGGTTGTAGATTTTTGGCATTTTGATGGCGTCATATGAAATCTTAGATTGTGTTTGCGGTGGCTTTTTTCCGGAGCAGCTTGTACTAGGTAAGACGAGATTATTGGACCTGGGATCAGTGCGATCGGATTTATATGATGCACATTAAAGAGAAAATATCATTATTTAGTCCATAATGAAGTAATGGTTCTTGTCAGGAGGGGAGACTCCATAAATCATGATTCCGCAGGTGGTTATGAGTTACTACACATCTCTTCCGTTGTGGCAATATTTCAAGAATTTGGAAACATGACCTATATGCGTCATGAGGTGTGTTGTGGGCATCAGATTCGTGGGATTTCGGCTACTGTTGTTAGAGAATGTCATTATGGTCATGTGAATTATGCGGTGCATGGTGGGAATTCAGTAAAGTTATGCAATCATGTATTGATACATCGTGTAGTGATTGATACAGTGTTCGTATGTTGGAAACAGTCCTGGTAGGAATTTCAAGTGTTGGAATTTGGCTCTAAGCCTTTTTGACTAAATAAAGGTGGAATCTTCAGACTGGCCCGAGCTAATGTGCTCAGTTGGGTTGTGGTAGCACGGGTAGATGCTGAAGGGGTTAAACAGTGATTTCGGAACACCCTAGAGCAGTTCTTAGCACGTTCGAGGACGAACGTATGTTTAAGTGGGACAGAATGCCATTACCCGACCGGCCGTTTTGAGATCTAGCGCGTCATTTAGATGTTTGAGTCCTTGAGTAGCTTTACTTCAGGTATTATGACTTGTACGCGTGGTCGGAATTGAATTTCAGGAAGTTCAGAGTTGATTTGGGAAGAAAATTCTCATTTCGGAAACTTTATTGGAAGAATTAACTAAGGTTTGAATTTTGAGTAAACGACCTTGGAATCGGTATTCGAAGGTTCCAACAGGTTCGTATGATGATTTTAGACTTGGGCGTATGTCCGGATCAATTTTTGGATGACCCGGAAGCATTTCAGCGCCAATTGTGGAAAGTTGGCATTTTGAAATAATTTCTTGAATTTGGTTGAAGTGTATTTCAATGTTATCGATGTCTGTTTGGGATCCCGATCCTGGGAATAGCTCTGTATAGTGATTTTGGTCTTAGGAGCACGTCCGGATGTGCAGTTGGAGGTCTGTAGGTCATTTCGGAGTCATTTGGCAAAAGTTGGAAAGTTGAAGGTCATTGGAAAGTTTGACCGGGAGTGGACTTTTGATATCGGGGTCGGATTCTGATTCTGGAAGTTGGAATAGGTCTGTAATGTCGAATGTGACTTGTGTGCAAAATTTGAGGTCAATCGGACGTGATTTGATGGGTTTCAGCCTGGAATGTAGAAGTTTGAAGTTCTAAAGTTCATTAAGCTCGAATTGAGGTGCGATTTATTATTTCGATGTTGTTTGATGTGATTTGAGGCCTAGAGCAGGTCCGTGTTATGTTGTGAGACTAGTTGGTCTGATTGGACGTGGTTCAGGGGGCCTAGGGTGTGTTTCGTGGTGGTTTCGGATCAAGTTGAGCTATTTTAGAACTGTTGTTGCTGGTTCTGCAGGTTTCTAGTCTGGGTTGCAGGTATCGAAAATGCGAGGTTTTAATCGCATTTGCTAGGGAGGAATTCGCATTTTCGAGGATGGGAAATTTCTGAGGGGATCGCATTTGCGAGCATTTTATCGCTTTTGCGAAACTGCCATCTTCGCATTTGCAAAGATTTTGGTCACAAATGCGACCTTGGCAGGGATGGCTCTGTTTTGCATTTGCAATGCTTTTGTTGCAATTGCGATCATCGCATTTGCGAACAAGATGTCGCAAATGCGACATTTGCGACTGTTGCAAGAGTTTTTATTTCGGGACTTAGCTCATTTTCCTCATTTCCCACTTGGACTTAGGAGATTTTTTAGAGCATTTTGAGAGGGATATCATCAACATCAAGAGGTAAGTAATCCCTATCAATTCTTTAGCTAAATATACGAATCATAAGTATATTTAACATGGAAAATGGTGGGATTTATTGGATTTTTAAATAAAATTTAGGGTTTTGATAAAAATGGGATGAGACCACGAATTTGGGCATGGATCTGGGAATAAATTATAATGTTATGAGTAATGTTTATCTTCAAAAAATTTCGGAATCCGGGCCCGAGGGTTGCTTTATCGACTTTTCGAACGGAGTTGGTAATTTGTTTAAATCGATTTGTTATGAGTATTAGTGTATATTTTTATTAGTTTGCACATTGTGTGACTAGTTTTGGAGCGCCGGGCGCCGGTTTGAGGTGTTAGAGGGGTGTTGGAGCCGCTTATGGAACTTCGGCGCGAGGTAAGTCTCCTGTCTAACTCTTTGAGGGAAAACTACCGCTAGGTTTTGTAATTGATATTTGCTACTTGTTGTGGGGGATATGTAAGCATGAGGTAACGAGAGTCCGTACGTAACTATATTGATGTTATTGCCCGGGTAGACTCAGGTTCACGCCATGTTATAACTGTACTATTTGAGTTAATTCTTGCCTATTAGATTCCTTTATTACATGTAAAAATTTGAGACTAGACATGCTTAGAGTGATAGACTTGCTATTGTAGAGATTTCGTGAGTTTCGTGATTTGCCACGGAATAATGGTGTTCCTCTTACGGATTTCTCACGCGATATGCATTTTCCTCGAACGATTTTCCTTAAAACTTATAACTCACACATTTATTCGTAAGTGGGGGTCAAGCACCCGTTTAAGCTTCTTATTCTAATGGGATCGTGTCGTTCGCCTTGGCAGGATTTATGTACCACACTCTCAAGGGAGAGGGCCGTTCGCCTCGGCAGCTTAATAGATGCATTTATGGTTCGTGTCATTCGACCCTCGGTAGTGCACATATTATGATACGATCGGTCCATATGCCTCAGCATTTCTTTAAAATATCCTCATGGAATCGTGCGTAATATTTGGCGAGAAGCTAGTGTACCTATGCGTTTTTCCTGATTTGAATTATATATATGCTCCTAGATACTTACTGGGTACACGTTGATTTACGTACTCATACTTCACTTGCTGCATATTTTTGTGCAGGTAGATTTATGTCTGGTGGTCCTTTGGGCGCGGAAGCACGCATCACGCGGGGGACTTACCCTGAGCTGCATTTCATGTTGCGATCTGCAGCCAGCAGAGTCTCCTTCAGAGTTATTTATATTTTTCTTATCCAATTTGTATTCTGGACATATGCTGTAATTTATTTTACTTCCTAGTTGATGCTGCACTTGTGGAACCGGGTTTTGGATGTGCTTACGGGTTATTCATTAATGTAGTTGCGAAAATATTTTCATTCACTTTGTAAATCCCATTTTGTACTATGTAATTAAAGAAAATTAAGATTTCAAATACTAATATGAGTAATTGAGATAATCATTTATTGTTGACTTACCTGACAACGATGTTAGGCGTCATTACGACCTTGAATGGATTTTGGATCGTGACAACTAATATTGATAATGTTTGATGAATTGACTAATTTTTGTATGAACCTATGGACTGACATAACTGGTAATTTCCCAACAAAGATTTACCTCTTTAATTTTGAAGTTGGAACTTACATAAATACAAAATTTTGTATGAGTAGTATCTTCCTGTAATTACAATTCGAATCATAACTAATTTGGATCTGAAATTGTAGTGATTTTACTTTTTGTATCAAGATTAATAAATAAATAGTTTGTATTATTTCAAATGGTGTTCTTTTGCTAATCAAATGGTGTTGCTTATTGTATATTCTTGTTGCTTTTATTTATATTTATTAATATTAACTGCACTCTCTTTTCACTTTCACACCATTGTCCCGTCAAAGGCCTATTTAACATCTCTAATATTGTTTTTGAAATGTTGTTATTCTCTCTTTAGCATAAAGTAACTAGGAAGATGAGCCTATATACATATATATATTACATGGAAGGTAGAGAAATGGAACGCTTATAGAATGAGATTGGAAGTTGAACTACATGCTTTTTTTTTCTTATATAAAGTTGATCCATAAATTATGCAAGTAAAATGTGTGATAATTTTATGACTACTAGTTATTGAATTTTTTAAGAAATAAAATAAAATAATTATTATAGACAAAACGGTTAATATTAAATTATTGATAAATATAAAAAAATATCATCATCTTTAGAACAAATATTAAAAAATTTAGCGATGTTATGAATAGAATTGTATTTAAGGTGAATGTCTATATTTTAGAGAGATTTTAGGGTGTTACTTGGTGGCTAAGTCACTTTTTCCTGCAAATAGAGGGGTACTATTCCATTGTAAATCATCCCAAATCAATAAGAATTCTCTCTCTCTCTCTCTCTACTTTTATCCACAATACTATTTTCTTTTTTTATTGTTTTATAACACGTTATCTGTACGAGACTCTAACCAATTGAATAGAGACATCTGCTTTGGTCATCGGGCTTTGGGATACGTGCATGATGTTCAACTTGTACATAATATTAAGCATAACGATTGTCAATTGTTCCTTGAAATTCCTTCAAGACTAAATTCTGGATTTAAGGTAAGTATTTTACTTTATTTTTCTCTTTTAAATTCTTGAAATTCTATAATTTGATTTTAATACAAGTAAAAACAATAAATTTTGATTATAACTTTAATAGAGTTTGTAAGAAATTATAATCACCCGAAGTGGTAAAATTTTTATATTTTGCCATGATCAAATTCATGTATGATTATGACCATTCCTGTTTAATTTGATTCATTCTCGTTCCCTTAAGAGAATGTGGTAGCAATATGTAATAAGTCTGAAAGAAGATAAAATTATTACCGTGAATATACCAATGGATGTGTATGTGGCAATAGATGAAACTAAAATTCACATCATTGTAGTAATGAGAATAATAAGGATTCTCAAAATAATCCTCCACTTTGTGAAAATAATATTTGTCATCAACTTGATATGAGATTTTGTAAAGTACATATAGATGATTATGGTTCATTCATGATGTAAATGTGATAACATGTGTTTATGAATACATATTCATTCTTGAAAGAAACATGCTAGTGGTAGTGAATATACCACACTAACCTCTGGAAGGAGTTTGAGGAAAAATAAGAAAATAATGTCATTAATATGGCATGAATGATCATTGGTTAAGTACCTATTGTATGCCAAATATTTCGGCAATGTAATTATTAAAGGACAACAGTAATGCAAGAAATATATCTTGTATATAATTTTGACCACGACCATAATAGTATAATTCACCATATGGATATTGATGAATATGTGGTAGTGCAAAATTAATTGAAAGCTCTAAAAGAGCCAATTATACTACTTTTGAGAAATAAAATTGATTATCAATAAAATATTGTGTTGTATTCTCAAAGAAACGTATTTAATTTCTAAAGTATTCGCGAAAGTGCTTAGTTATATTGAGACTATTAATAAAAGAACGATTTAATATCTTCTATTACTACAACTTATAGCGGGGTAATATGTATGTAAAAAGTTACCCGCTTTATTCTCTATTATGTACTACACAAATAAAAGAATGCCACAATAAAGTAGAAGTTTATTGATAATTGCACACGTCATGGTGTAAAGTTGACGTTTATCACTACTGATAATTTATTCAGTTGACATAATTGATTTAGCCATGTTAATTTAAGTATGATGCGTAAAAATAAAAGAGAATACATATGGGTAAATATTAAAAAATTAGAAAGCTCTTTATGAATTCTCTTATGTTGCTTGTTCTCGTTAATTAATAGACCAACTTAAATTGGGATTGAACCGCATGAATGCTGGAAATATCAAAGGTGAATATGGGATCATTCACCTGTCATGTATACCACATAATATGCATCTTTGAAATGGTTACATGTGTGATTATTATTAACCCTCAACCCGGTGTTTGCGAGGTAATTTCCTCAATAATTTAATTTAGAGCATAATTTCCAGATTTTTTATTCAAGACACTTCATCTTGATAAGTTAGTTTATATCACAGTTGATTTAGCAAAATAATTTATTGAGTGCCTCCACTTAATAGCTAAATTGTTGTTTATGAGAACAAAATTATCTAAATTAGTTTGATATAGGTTATATACGAAAGTATGTTACATTCTCCCCTCACAAATGGTTCAGGTTCAAGAATCAAATAATTCTATCTTATTATTATTGATGTTGTCGCGCCTCGTTTTCTCACGAAAGCGGGTTTCAACGTGTGACAACTCTTTTAAGGGAAGTATTAAAAAATAAGAGTCGCCACCTAAAGATTTGGACGTGCATTAGGACACCTATTTAAAATAACTTTGTTTGACTAGTCAACGCCACCAAAGATCGGGTAAGACCTTAAATTACCTCAAAGAGAAGGTGTTAGGAACTCTTCGATGTCCACAATGGTGGGTCTCGACCGAACTTTAGAATATGTGGATTATGTAATTAAGTTAGGTGATCAAACAAATAGAAGGGAAATTCAGAAGTTTTGGAGTCTTATTAAAACACGTGAGAACCAGCATAATTCTTGATAGCTACGCTTAACAAACATAAAGAGAAGGGGGTCCAAAGTCTTTTAGCCTAAAGAACCACCCCGTGCAAAATAAATAATACGTCGCAACTCCCTTGAGGTGGGGGTTGGTCATATTATTCAACGGGCACAGACTATGATCTCCTGCTACCCCATTACTATGTTAAAGTTGTTTCTAAAGGGGCTCTAATTCAATTCTAGATCGTATCCTATGCGTGCACTACTCATCCCACCTCTGTGGTCCGGGAGGTTTTGGACCTCTATTTGGGTGATTCTAGACTCTTCTTAGGATGCTTAAAATGATAAAACTAGCGTACATTCAAAACATGCAGGACTACACATAAGTACAAGTAAAGGCTCAAGTTTACCTCCACACATAAACAATAGATTGCACGCAGATAGGTTCAGCGGTAGGCAGGTCTTTAGACGTATTAGAATTATTGAGTCCTATAAGCATGATTTCTAGGTGATTCTGATTTCCAGTATTATACAACCAGTGAATTATGTAGATTAAGGCGTTACAAATCCTACAAGCATGATTTCTAAATTGTTGGTGTAAGGAGGCAGTAAAACTATCTGAATTGCCAGTGCTGATGTTATATACATGCTCTTAGGTGGATGACAGTGTCCTATAGACGGGATTTCTAGTAATTAACAACTAAAATTGATTTATGTAATTTATTCCTATAAGCATATCGTCTAAGTATGATAATAACAAAATGACCTATTAATTGATTAGAATCCTATAGTCATGATATTTAAAGGAGCAGCACACTAAAAGCAATAGAAATAATTGATTGATTGATTAATTTAAAACTTATAGACATGGTGTCTAGATAGGCAGTAACAAACATGTGTTATTCATCCTATAGACATGTTGTCTAAGTGTTGAATGGTAGACAAGGAAACAGTGCAGCAATACTTGAGTCGACATATTTTGACAAGTTAAGTGAAGTGTGTGCGTGATACCTATAGACATGATTTCTATTGATGTGCAGAAATAAAGCAAGTTTAGCAAAATAGCACATAAAGCACGTAGACCCTATTGGCATGTTTTCCACCCTTTCATGAAAATATTAGAATATCCCAACCCTCTTTTATTAACTTCCCCCATAATTCGTTATTATAAGTTATTACAGCCCGAATGAAATAATACAAATCAAATATGAATAGTTACAGAAGAAGACAGCTATAGGCCCAATGACAAGCCTAACACGGATAACCCAGTGCTTTTATAGGCCTTCGACATCTACAGTAGACTCAAAACTCAGCTCATAATACTAGCACAAAGTTTGATCCTAACAACCAAGCCCAACATCATAGACACCAAGCTCAAATAAAGGATTCACGCATGATTACAAGCAAATGACTATATGTTGAACTAACTAAACAATGAAGGAATCCCACACACTTATTTCTTAAGACTTTAGAGCTAATTATCACCAAGAGATGTAGACAAATTCATGTGACATGTTGGCAGAACACACACAAGACGAGTTCATGCTTACATTTTCCAAGTTTAGAGGGACATGATGGATCATCATAGGATAACAGACTACTTCTAAATAAGTCTTAAACATTAACATGGTCAAAAACAAGTTAAGGAAATTTCAAGCACGGGATCTAATTATGAAAGCTGAAGGATCAATAGAGAACAACCTTAATATTGTAGTTTTAACATAAAGAATGACAATATAAGTTCATAACAAGTGAAAGGGTAGCACGTGCAACATTAGCATAAATGAGGAGGCATATCACTTAGATCAACATGGCAAGCAAACATGCTTAGTTTTCAGAAAAACAAGGTTATAGTAATGAATGGGCTAAAAGAGACTCAAAATTAGGAATTTAAGGCATGAAGGTCTAACAAAGTTATAGTCAGAGGATGGAAAGTAAACAAGCAAGTAGGCATGGTTTATAATAGCCGATAAGAATCCTAATCACAAAGATTTTTAAGTCCAATGATGTCACGACCCGAATTTCACACCGTCGGGACCGTGATGGCGCCTAACATTGAACCCGCTAGGAAAGACAATGTTAATGTTTATTTACCTTATTCATTTATTTTTAACAGATAACAGGTGATGTACAAATCAGCGAAAATAATAGTGCAAGAGAAAAAAAATTCTAACAACTCGTTTATATGCCGTTACGAAATTCATAATACTAAATCCAGAATTTGGTGTCACAATTTCACGGACTGTCTATGAATACCACATATAAAGGTCTGGACAAAATAAATACATATGTCTCAGAATAAAGAAGAACATAATGGAAATAAGATAGGAGGGGACGGCAAGGCCTGAGGACGCCTGCAGGACTACCTCGGAATCTCCAAATGAACTGAAGGCTGCCTCCTCACTCTAAGGTCCGTAGGGTCCTGTACCGGGATCTGCACGAAAGTGCAGAGTGCACCATCAGTATAACCGACCCCATGCACTGAGTAAGTGTCGAGCCTAACCTCAACGAAGTAGTGACGAGGCTAGGACACGACAACCAACTAAACATGTGCAGTTTGATCATATACGGCAAAAATAATAACAACAAGAATTAAGAAGCTAACTACAAGGAAAGGGGAACATACTGAGGGGAGGAAATATCAAATAATGGAAATAGTAAGTAAAGCAACAAATTAATATCAATTTAAAACACATAAGTAACAACACAAAAATAAGTGCATTGCATCACTCTTCGTGCTTTTACTCTCATCCTCACCAAATAATAAATAGAATGCACGGCATCACCCTTCGTGCTTTTACTCTCATCCTCACAATAAATATATAGAAACGGAACGACATCACCCTTCGTGATTTTAATATCATAATACGGAACGGCATCACCCTTCATGCTTTTAATATCATAATGCTGGCACGACATCACCCTTCGTGCTTTTAATATCATAATGCTGGAACGGCATCACCCTTTGTGCTTTTACCCTCTCTCACAATATCATACACGGCATCACCCTTCGTGCTTTACACTCTTCCTCACCCAAACAAATCAATAACAACAATCCGGAAAGGAAATCAACAATACAAACCACAATAATAATGCCATAACGTCCCCGCAAGGGAGTCAACAGTAGAATCAATATCATCCCGGCAAGGGAAAACAATTATAATGAATCTCACCTAGTTACTAAATTTCACGTAGTAATTCTCAACTTGAACCAATACTCAACAATGATCAATACCAAAGAAAAAACACCACCAACATGGATAATTGTCAAATTAAACTCAAGTAATGTTTAATGAAAACAATCACATAAATCACAATACTGAACCCACGACATGCTTGACAACAACGTATAGATACTCGTCACCACACCTATATGTTGCACATTCTACTAACACGCAGAAAATAAGACAAAATACCTATTCCCTCAAGCTAAGGTTAAGTCAAACACTTACCTCGAATTCTACGATCAAACTCAAGCCTCAATTACCTCTTTCCCTTTAGAATTCTCCTCCAATTCGATTGTATCTAGACATAATTAGCTTAAAAATATCAATAAATTCTAAATAATTCAACCCCAATGCTTAATTATGAGTTTTCTATCATTCTTCCCAAAAATTGACCCCGGGCCCGCTTGGTCAAAACACGAGGTTCGGGCCAAAATTCGATCACCCATTCACCCACGAGCTCGAATATGTAATTATTTTCGGAATCCGACCCCAAATCGAGGTCTAAATTCCCAAATTTGTAAAATCCTTATTTCTCCTAAAATCCCTAATTTCTACCCTTAAAGAACAAGATTTAGGCCTAGAAATCTAATGGGTGTTAATGGAAAATGAAGAAAATGAGTGAAGAACACAAACCTATGATTTGGTGATGAAATCCCTCTTAAAAAATCGCCCAAGGTCGGATTCTATGGAAAGAGATATGAAATTATGGCCTATTCTCGTTTTTGTTACTGTTATAAACCCCTAGACAGACCCTCTACATGATCGCGAGAGGTCTGATGCGTTCGCATAGCACTGGCCCTATTAGACTTCGCGTTTGCGTGCCTTTGGCCGTGTTCGCATAGCGATTTGACCTCATCCCCCAGTCCCCACCTAAAGTAGTGCGCTCGCGAGTGACTAGACGCGTCCACCTAGAGCGACCCACCCAGGGCTCTGCGTTCGCGTCAAGGCCTATGCGTTCGCATAGAGTAACCCAAGACCCTTCCCCATTTGCTCTTCACGTTCGCGTGGGTTACTACGCGTTTGCATAGCATAAAATCACAGACACCAGATACAACAATCTCACACCAGATTTTCTAAGTCCAAAAACACTCTAACGCCTATCTGAAACTCATCCGAGCCCTCGGGGCTCCAAACCAAACATGTACACAACCTTAAAAACATTCTATGGACTTACTTGTGCAATAAAATCACCAAAATAACATCTTAAACAACGAATTTAGCGTAAAATCAAAGGAAAATATCAAGAACTTTCAAAGTCTCAAATTTCACAATTACGGGTTCGGATCACGTAAAATGACTTCCGTTTCTTACCAAAATTTACAAGCATCACTCAAATACTATATTAAACATGTACCGAGCTCCGGAACCTAAATACGGGCCCAATACCATCAATTTCAAATATAATCAAATTTCCAAAAACTCTTATAATTTCAGTAAAATAATTTCTTTCAAAAATTCATTTCTCGGCCTTGGGACCTCGGAATTCAATTTCGGGCATACGCCCAAGTCCTATATTTTCCTACGGACCCTCCGGGACTGTCAAATCACGGTTCCAGGTCCGTTTACCAAAAATATTGACCGAAGTCAACTTAAATTCAATTTTAAAGGAAAAATTAGAATTTTTCTCAATTTTTCATATAAAAGTTCTCCGAATATACGCCCAGACTGCGCACACAAAATGAGGTGAGATAAAAGGAGGTTTTCAAGGCCTCGGAACACAGTTTTAACTTATAAAATGAGAGATGACTTTTTGGGTCATCACATTCTCCACCTCTAAAACAAACATTCATCCTCGAACAGATATAGAAAAGTACCCCGAATCGGGGAAAAGGTGGGGATACCGGCTCCGCATATCGGACTCGGGCTCCCAGGTAGCTTCCTTGGCAGGCTGACCTCTCCATTGAATACGAACCGAAGGATAACTCTTTGATCTCAACTGACAAACCTTTCGGTCTAATATGGCTACCGGCTCCTCCTCATAGGTCAAATCCTTGTCCAACTGGACACTGCTGAAGTCTAACACATGGGGTGGATCGTCGTGATACTTTCGAAGCATAGACACATGAAACACTGGATGCACAGCTGATAAATTCGGTGGCAATGAAAGTCTGTAAGACACCTCTCCCACTCTATCGAGGATCTCAAATGGGCCAATGTACCTAGGGCTTAGCTTGCCCTTCTTCCCAAATCTCATCACGCCCTTCATGGGCGACACTCGAAGCAACACCCGCTCTCTGACCATGAATGCCACATCACGAACTCGGCGGTAGGCATAACTTTTCTGCCTGGATTAAGCTGTACGAAGTCTATCTTGAATTATTTTAACCTTATCCAAGGCATCCTGCACTAAGTCTGTACCCAACAACCGAGCCTCTCCCGGCTCAAACCACCCAACAGGCGACCGACACCTCCTATCATATAATGCCTCATAGGGAGCCACCTGAATGCTCGACTGATAGCTGTTGTTGTAGGCAAACTCAGCTAATGGCAAGAACTGATCCCAATAACCTCCAAAGTCAATGACACATGCTCGTAACATATCCTCTAAAATATGAATAGTACGCTCGGACTATCCGTTCGTCTGAGGATGAAATGTTGTGCTCAACTCAACCCTCGTGCCCAACTCACGTTGAACTGCCCTCCAGAAATGCAAGGTAAACTGCGTACCTCGGTCAAAAATAATAGACACGGGCACACCATGAAGATGAACAATATCCCTAATGTATATCTCTACCAATCTCTCCGAAAAATATGAAACTTCCACAGGGATGAAATGTGCTGAGTTGGTCAGCCTATCCACAATAACCCATACTACATCGAACTTCCTCTGAGTCCGTGGGAGTCCAACAACGAAATCCATAGTGATACGCTCCCACTTCCACTCAGGAATCTCAATCTGTTGCAGTAATCCACCACGTCTCTGATGCTTGTACTTTACCTGCTGACAATTCAAGCACCGAGCTACATATGCCACAATATCTTTCTTCATCCTCCTCCACCAATAATGCTGCCGCAAATCCTGATACATCTCTGCGGTGCCCGGATGAATGGAGTACCAGGAATTATGGGCCTCCTCTAATATCAAATCACGCAGTCTATCCACATTGGGCATACAAATACAACCCTACATCCGTAAAACTCCATCATCACCAACTGTAACCTGTTTGGCACCACCGTGCCGCACCGTGTCCCTAAGTACACACAAATGAGGATCATCATACTGCCAATCTCGAATACGATCAAATAATGAAGAGCGAGTAACTGTATAATCTAGAACACGGCGGGGCTCAGGAACATTCAATCTCATGAACCGATTGGCTAAATCCTGAACATCCAAAGCAAGCGGTCTCTCCCCGACCGGAATATATGCAAGACTACCCATACTGGCTGACTTCCTACTCGAAGCATCGGCCACCACGTTGGCCTTTCTCGGATGATATAAGATGGTGATGTCATAGTCTTTCAACAACTCCAACCATCTCTTTTGCCTCAAATTGAACTCTTTCTGCTTGAACAAATATTGCAAACTCATATGATCAGTGAACACCTCACATGAAACGCCATACAGATAATGCCTCCAAATCTTCAGCGCGTGGACAATGGCTGCTAACTCCAAATCATGAACTGGATAGGTTTTCTCGTGGATCTTCAACTGACGCGAAGCATATGCAATGACCTTGCCATCCTACATTAACACTGCACCAAGTCAAACCTGAGATGCATCACAATACACAGTATATGGCCTTGAACCTGTGGGCAAAACCAACACCGGCGCCGTAGTCAAGGTTGTCTTGAGCTTCTGGAAGCTTTCCTCACACTCCTCTGACCACTTGAACTGGGCACCCTTCTGAGTCAACCTGGTCATCGGGCTGCAATAGACGTAAACCCTTCCACAAACCGACGGTAATAGCCCGCCAAGCCTAAGAAACTTCGGATCTCTGTAGCTGATGTAGGTCTAGGCCAATCCTTAACTGCTGAAACCTTATTAGGATCCACTTGAATACCCTCTGATGATACAACATGACCCAGGAATGCAACTGAACTCAACCAAAACTCACATTTCGAAAACTTAGCATATAACTGACTGTCCATCAGAGTCTGGAGAACGACTCGAAGGTGCTGCTCATGCTCCTCCCTGCTACGGGAATAAATCAGAATATCATCAATGAAGACAATCATGAAAGAATCCAAATAAGGCCTGAACACTCGATTCATCAAGTCCATGAAAGCTGCTGGGGCATTTGTCAACCCGAATGACATCACTAAGAACTCATAATGCCTGTATCGAGTGCGAAAAGTTGTCTTAGGGACATCGGATGCCCTAATCCTCAACTGATGGTAGCCAGATCTCAAATCAATCTTCGATCTTCGAAAATACCTTGGCACTCTGAAGTTGATCAAACAAAATCATCAATCCTCGGCAACAGATACTTATTCTTGATGGTAACCTTTTGTTCAACTGCCGATAATCTATGCCATCCTCATCGACCTATCATTCTTCTTAACAAACAACACCGCCGCACCCCAAGGCGAGACACTAGTCCTAATAAAGCCTTTATCAAGCAAGTCCTGCAACTGTTCTTTTAACTACTTCAACTCCGGCGGGGCTATACGATATGGAGGAATAGAAATGGGCTGACTGCCCGAAGCCAAATCAATGCAAAAGTCAATATCCCTGTCGGGTGGCATACCTGGCAGGTCTGCAGGAAACACCTCTGGAAACTCACGGACAACAGGCACAGACTCCATAGAAGGCACCTCGGCACTAGAATCACGAACATAGGCCAAATAGGCCAAACAACCCTTCTCGACCATGCGCGGAGCCTTCATATATGAGATAACCCTGCTAGAAGAATGACCAGGAGTCCCTCTCCACTCCAGTCGAGGGAACCCCGGCAATGCTAAGGTCATGGTCTTAGCATGACAGTCCAGTATGGCATGATAAGGCGACAGCCAATCCATCCGCAAAATAACATCAAAATCTACCATATCAAGGAGTAGAAGATCTACACTGGTCTCAAGACTATCAATAACCACTACACTTGAATGGTAGACACAATATACCACAATAGAATCACCCACCGGTGTAGACATATATACAGGAGTATTCAGAGAAACACGAGGCATAACCAAATAAGGAACAAAATAAGATGACACATAGGAATATGTGGACCCTGGATCAAATAAAATTGAAGCATCCATGCTGCAAACTGAAACCATACCTGTGATAACCGCATCGGAGGCCTCAGCCTCAAGTCTGGCTAGAATAGCATAACATCGGGGTTGAGCCCCACCAATCTGCACTGCATCCCTAGGATGGCCTCGTGTTGGTTGAACTCTACCTCTAGTAGCCTGACCTCCACCTCTAACTGCCTGAACTCCACCTCTAAACCTCGACCCCCACCTCTGGCTGGCTGAGCAGGTGGTGGAACACCTGGTGCGGGAACCATGGCATGAGAACCCTGGTGCTGAGAACTGATCGAGGCTCGAGGGCAAAATCTAGCAATGTGCCCCGGACCATCACAAGTATAACAAGATCTCGGCAGTTGAGACCGCTGGCCCTGAAACTGACCCTGACGACCTGAGTAACCACCCTGAAAACTCTGGAGCGACGGTGCACTGATAGGAGCTGGTGGTGCACTGTAGGGAAACTGATCAGAATATGCATGTGGGAACCACGACCACTTGGAGCACTGCGAGAAACCTAAAGTGCTGACTGAAACGGCCTAGGAGGATGGCCCCTACCAAAAGAATCCCTGCCTCCAGATGAGACACCACTGAACCGGCCAAAATGACGAGGCCTCTTGTCAAACCCCTGACCACTCCCCGGTGATAGAACCATCTCGACTCGTCTAACCCCATTGGCTGCATCCTGAAAGGAAATATCACTCCCTGCCTCTCTAGCCATCTACAATCTGGTCGGCGGAGCTAGTCCCTTAATAAACCTACTCACCCTCTCTCGGTCGGTGGAAATTATCATAATAGCATGACGGGCCAAGGTAATGAATCTGGTCTCATACTGAGTGACGGTCATAGAACCTTGTTGGAGACACTCAAACTGCCTCCTATAATCCTCTCTCTGAGTGATAGGGAGAAACTTCTCCAGAAAGAAATCGGAGAAATGGGCCTAAGTCAAAGGCGGTGATCCCGTTGGTCTAGCCAAACAATAATCTCTCCACCAGGTCTTGGCGGGACCTGACAGACGAAAAGTAGCAAAGTCGACCCCATTGGTCTCCACTATCCCCATGTTCCGTAGAACCTTGTGGCAGCTATCCAAGTAGTCCTGGGATCCTCTGAAGATGCACCGCTATAAGTAGTAGTGAACAGCTTGGTGAACCGGTCCAACCTCCAAAAAGCATCAGCAGACATAGCTGCTCCATCACCGGTCTGAGCCACAATACCCGGCTGAACTACCCAGTTGTCTGAGGTGCTGGAGTCTGGAACTGAGAAGCCAACTGCTCCGGAGTGCGAGTAGCAGGAGTCTGGGCTCCTCCCCCAGCTTGAGAGATGACTGGTGTTGTAGGAAGTAAACCTTCTTGAGCAACGCTCTCCATGAGGCCCACTAGACGGACCAGAGCATCCTAGAGTACCAGGGTGGCAATGAACCTCTCGGGAACCTGAGCTGGTCCAACCGAGATTGTCTGGGCAGGAATCTCATCAGAAAACCCTACCTGAGGCTCCGCCACTGGGGATGCTTCTCTGAGCTGAGATATGCCCCTGCCTCGGCCTCTAGCACGGCCTCGGCCTCGGCCTCGGCCTCGACCCCTCGTAGGAGATGCAACTGGAGACTCGGGCTGCTGATCAGTGGATGAAGTAGCACGTGTTCTCTCCATCTGGGAGAGAATAGAGTAGAAATTCAATTAGTTTTGAGAAATCAAACCGCACGACAGAGAAGAATAGATGTGAATTCATTCCTAAACTCTGTAGCCTCTGGGGGATAAGCACATATGTCTCCGTACCGATCCCTCAGACTCTACTAAGCTTGTCCGTGAATTGTGAGACCTAAGCAACCTAGTGCTCTGATACCAACTTGTCACGACCCGAATTTCCCACCGTCGGGACCGTGATGGCGCCTAACATTGAACCCGTTAGGCAAGACAACGTTAATGTTTATTTACCTTATTCATTTATTTTTAACAAATAACAGATGATGTACAAATCAGCGGAAATAATAGTGCAAGAGAAAAAAAATTACTACAACTCGTTTATATGCCGTTACGAAATTCATAATACAAAACCCAGAATTTGGTGTCACAACTTCACGGACTGTCTATGAATACTACATATACAGGTCTGGACAAAATAAATACATATGTCTTAGAATAAAGAAGAACATAATGGAAATAAGATAGGAGGGGACGGTAAGGCCTGAGGACGCCTGCAGGACTACCTCGGAATCTCCAAATGAACTAAAGGCAGCCTCCTCACTCTAAGGTCCGTAGGGTCCTGTACCGGGATCTGCACGAAAGTGCAGAGTGCATCATCAGTACAACCGACCCCATGCACAGAGTAAGTGTCGAGCCTAACCTCAACGAAGTAGTGACAAGGCTAGGACACGACAACCAACTAAACATGTGCAGTTTGATCATATACGGCAAAAATAATAACAACAAGTATTAAGCAGCTAACTACAAGGAAAGGGGAACATACTGAGGGGAGGAAATATCAAATAATGGAAATAGTAAGTAAAGCAACAAATTAGATATCAATTTAAACAACAAAAGTAACAGCACAAAAACAAGTGCACGACATCACTCTTCGTGCTTTTACTCTCATCCTCACCAAATAATAAATAGAATGCACGGGATCACCCTTCGTAATTTTACTCTCATCCTCACAATAAATCAATATAAACGGCACGGCTTCACCCTTCGTGCTTTTAATATCATAATGTTGGCACGACATCACGCTTCGTGCTTTTACCCTCTCTCACAATATCATACACGGCATTACCCTTCGTGCTTTTACCCTCTCTCACACTATCATACACGGCATCAACCTTCGTGCTTTACACTCTTCCTCACCCAAAAAAATCAATAACAACAATCCGACAAGGAAATCAACAACACAAACCACAATAATAAAGCCATAACATCCCGGCAAGGGAGTCAACAGTAGAATCAATATCATCCCGGCAAGGAAAAACAACTATAACCAATCTCACCTAGTTACTAAATTTCACGTAGTAATTCTCAACTTAAAACAATACTCAACAATGATCAATACCAAAGAAAAAACACCACCAACATGGATAATTGTCAAATTAAACTCAAGTAATGCTTAATGAAAAAAAATCACGTAAATCACAATACTCGACTCACGGCATGCTTGACAACAACGTACAGATACTCGTCACCACACCTATACATTGCACATTATACTAACACGTAGCAAATAATGCACAATACATATTTCCTCAAGTTAAGTTTAAGCCAAACACTTACCTCGAATTCCACGACCAAACTCAAGCCTCAATTACTACTTTCCCTTTAGAATTCGCCTCCAATTCGATTGTATCTAGACATAATTGGCTTAACAATATAAATAAATGCTAAATAAGTCAACCCCAATGCTTAATTATGAGTTTTCTATCATTCTTCGCAAAAAGTCAAAAATCGACCCCGGGCCCACTTGGTCAAAACACGAGGTTCGGCTCAAAACTCGATCACCCATTCACCCACGAGCCCGAATATGTAATAAGTTTCGGAATCCGACCCCAAATCGAGATCTAAATTCCCAAATTTGTAAAATCCCTAATTCTCCTAAAATCCCTAATTTCTACCCATTTAGGCCTAGAAATCTAATGGGTGTTAATGGAAAATGAAGAAAATGAGTTGAAGAACACGAACCTATGATTTGGTGATGAAACCCCTCTTCAAAAATCGCCCAAGGTCGGATTCTATGGAAAGAGATATGAAATTATGGCCTATTCCCGTTTTTTGTTACTGTTATAAACCCCTGGACAGACCCTCTACGCGATCGCGAGAGGTCTGATGCGTTTGCATAGTACTGGACCTATTGGCCTTCGCGTTCACTTGCCGTTGGCCGTGTTCGCATAGGGTTTTGACCCCATCCCCCAGTCCCTACCTAAAGCATGGCGTTCACGAGTGACCAGACGCGTTGCATAGAGCAACCCATCAAGAATTTCGCGTTCGCATCAAGGCCTATTCATTCTCATAGAGTAACCCAGGCCCCTTCCCCGTTTTCTCTACACGTTCGCGTGGGTTACCACGCATTTGCATAGCATAAAATCACAGACACCAGATACAACAATCTCACACCAGATTTTCTAAGTCCAAAATCACTCTGACGCCTATCTGAAACTCACCCGTGCCCTCGGGGCTCCAAATCAAACATGTACACAACCTTAAAAATATTCGACAAACTTACTCTGTGCGATTAAATCACCAAAATAACATCTTAAACAAAGAATTTAGAATAAAATGAAAGGAAAATATCAAGTACTTTCAAAGTCTCAAATTTCACAATTACGGGTCCGAATCATGTCAAATGACTTCCGTTTCTTACCAAATTTTACAGGCATCACTCAAATACTATATTAAACCTGTACCAGGCTCCAGAACCAAAATACGGGGCCGATACCATCAATTTCAAATATAATTAAATTTCCAAAAACTCTTATAATTTCAGTAAAATAATTTTTTTCAAAAATTCATTTCTCGGGCTTGGGATCTCGGAATTCAATTTCGGGCATACGTCCAAGTCCCATATTTTCCTACGGACCCTCCGGGACCGTCAAATCACGGTCCAGGTCCGTTTACCCAAAATATTGTCCAAAGTCAACTTAAATTCAATTTTAAAGGCAAAATTAGCATTTTTCTATGTTTTTCATATAAAAGCACGCAAAACGAGGTTAGATAAAAGGAGGTTTTCAAGGCCTCGGAACAGAGTTTTGCCTTATAAAATGAGAGATGACTTTTTGGGTCATCACAAAAGATCATGGAAGGAAGATATGTCAATCTTAAGATAGAGGATAGACAAACTTCAGAACTTAAGCCAAGTCATAATGATAAAACCAAGTGTATTGGGGTTTAACTAGAAACCTGGCAATACTGAAGAACACAAGATTGACCAAATACCAAATTAGCAATATGTTAGTCTAAAACATTGAGACAGTAATGGACACATAAGGTTCATGTAAGTAGAAGAGCAGTAGAACATGCATGAAGGATTTATAAGAAAGAAATTCACTCAAACAAACTCTGAGCAGGAGATAAAATCTTTAAAAATTTAGGAATCTAAGGCAAGGCATGAGGAAAGGCTTTTGAAGAGCAGCTAGTAATCAGAATAGCATAACAAGCCGAGAATAATCATAAATCATTCAAGTGTGCACATATAACAAGCAAGAAACTTAGAACTCAAGTAGGTTCATACATTAAAAGAAAAACACAGGGGTGAAGGATAATGATAAGACAAATATGAAACAGAGACAAGCTATATCATATTGGTTCAAAAAGACTGATTGACATGGATGTCTGCAAAGGAGAGTAAAATAGCAAGAGTCTCATTACTCACCAGTTTGTAGAATTAATGAGCTAGTAAGGTAGAGATTAAGAGACAAAAACTTGCTTATCATTAACATGGAAAGAACACCATAAAAATCCAAAATCCTCAGTGCATCAGAGCTCCCATGGGGTTTAGGTGAACCCCAGGAAGTGCTCGCACTGAGAGAGGTCAAATAATTGAATTTTGTTGGCCTTGGCTTTCAGCCGGCCAAGATCTCGAATTTCAGAATAGTATAGGACTCAGTGAGAGTAAGAATATAGTGCTTAAGGTCGATCTTAAGGGATTTGGAGAAGGATTTATGTAGTAGCAGAAATTGAAAGAACAAACATGGAAAACAATCAATTAAGTGTGAACAAGGAAAGAAAATATCACATGAAAATCAAAATCAGTAAAGGAGATGGAGAATATCAAACACTAGTTAGGGTTCAATCATCTGAAAATCAATCCAAAAGTGCAAATTGTTCTTCGTTGAGCGTATATAGACTGAATAACGCCCAAAATCAAAGATTCGAGCCATTCTAGTATGATCTCAGAAGTGATACTTGCCAAACCTAGGCAAGTACCTAAGTAACACCATAAACAGGAGACTATGGATGAGAGAAGATTAATAAGGTAAGTGTATCATAGGTAGATTTCATCACTAGGTTGGAATCAGAGAGGAATTAAGTAGTGGCGCTAGGGTTTCTTAGAGAAGAAGAGAGTGTAGAGAGGATTTAGAGGCGACGGAGATGGGGTAATAGGTATTTACGGTTTGGGTTTGTTTAATTAAGGATGAGAGAGGGTCTGTGGGCCGTTGATATCTGAGATCAAGGACTAAGATAGAAGAAAAGAATTGGGGGGAGGGGGAGGGGTTGTTTAAAACGTGTTGTGACGGGGTTAAATAAAAGGGTTGTTTGGTTTGGGCTACTGAAGGTAGGGCTGTGCATAATTTGGTAAATACTGAATTACCGTACCGAACCGAAAATTTTGGTATTCAGTATCCGATATTTTGGTATTTTGTATGATATTTGGTTTAAGTTTTAAAAATAATTTGGTATTAGGTATGGTATTTTGTATTTAAAAATAAAATATCGAAATATCGATATCGTACCGAAATATATATTATATTACATAATGCACATATTATTAATTATAAAATAAATATAAGAAAAATTTAAAATATTACTTTTTCTTATTTTATAAGTTCATCAATTAACTCTAAGAAAGTAACAATACATTTCTATTGACCAAATTTATTCTTTTATGTACCATGTTCTCTCTAAGTTGATATTTGCTAGTTTTGGATAAAACTTTTGTTAACAAATATTTTTAGTTTTGTATTTTTGAGTGATTTAATTAAGAATATTATAGTCTATAACTCTACGCACAAGTTAGTATTCAAACCGAATAAATCGAAGTTACCGAACCGCATAAACCTAAACCGAATAAAGAAAAACTAAACCATACCGAATTTAATTAGGTACGGTATTGGTATAACATTTTAAGAAATCGAATACCGAAAATATCGAATCGAAATGTCTAAATATCGTAACGTACCGATCAACCAACATCCCTGACTGAAAGGTTTAATGGAGATGGGTCAGTTATTTTGGGCCTTGATTTGGTTCGAAATTAGCTCAAAATTGGGCTACAATTTAAATACACGAAATTCATTAAAAATAAATTATGAAAATCACTAATAAATTAAAAAAATTATTCATGCAGTAAAAATGCTTGAAAATAATATCTTAACATTATTAAAATATGAAAAATGCTATTTTAGAGTAAATAATATAATAAATACAATTATGTATAGAATATAGGTTATTATTGCAAAATTGTGTAGCTTTAAAATACAAATATAATTATATAAAATTAAATTAAAATATTATGAAACATATATATGGATGCAAATAATAAATTTGGATGATTAAGTCATCACAAAATAATTTAAAGGGGTAATTAATACATATTCAAATAATTTAAATACAAGAAAATCAATTTTAAAGCTTTAAAAATTATGAAAAATTATAGAAAATACTGGTATGACTCTTGTAAATTAAGTAATGATGCAAAATGATATTTTGAAACTATGTATACTATTTGAAAAATATAAGGGCAAAATTGGGTATCGACAGCTGCCCCTCTTTACTAGGGTATGATGAAAGAGTTGCCAGGTAAAGAAAATGATGACCAATTTTGTTTGAAGTGAGTGAGGAGTGATGTGTTTTGGAAAAGGATGGGGGTCGAACCCTGGTTCTTGAGTTGTCTACATATCCCTGGTGTCGTATTTAATAGATAATTTTAGGTGGACCCATGAATGCGAAGTGAACGTTACAGATGTACGAGGCAGGTATTCGAACGATTATAGAACAAAAGGTAATCAATTGATGGTCATCGATTAAATTTGAGATGGTTGAAGGATGTGAGAGTCGTGAAATCGGAGCAAGAATTGCTCCTGTTTGTAGAACGATTTCCTCCTGAGTTACCTACAAAACTTAAAACATGGTGCGTACGCATATAAATGGGTTATTGCAAAAATTTAGACATGATGCAAACTCTCTTCGGACCATGAGAAGTTTCTCTGGACGATGAGGATGATGTCCTTAGACCATGACGTCCTGGGCATGAAGTGTATGATAAAGGGATTCGCAGGCCATGGGATGGTGTCCTCGGGCCATAAGGATGGTGCCTCCAGATTATGACGCCTTTGAATAATGATATGCAATTTTGAGAGATCCTCAGGTTGTGGCATGGTTTCATTAGGCTATGAGGATGGTTCCTTTGGACTATGATGCCTTCGGATATTATGGTGTTGCTTCAGCCCATGAAATGCAAGTATGCGGCGATATCAATCGTTTGATAGAGGGAAGAAGTAATGCGTAATCATATGCGAGCACGAGACGAGACACGATTTAGTCTTGTTTGAGGCAAGGGCAGTGCTTAGCCCGATACAAAGAACGGAGACAATGTTTAGTCTCAAGCAAGGAGAGGCAATTCCTAGCCTTATGCAACAATGGATGCAATGCTTAGCCTCGTGCAATGAATGGAGGCAGTGCTTAGTCCCATGCAAGGTAAGGCAGTGCTTAGCCTTATGTAATGATGAGGAGAATGTTTAGCCTATGTAAGGAGTGGAGGCAGTGCTTAGTCTCTGGAAAGGAAAGGCAATGCTTAGCCTTATGCAATAATAGAGGCAATGCTTAACCTCATGCAAGGAATGGAGACAATTCTTAGTCTCATGCAAAGGAATGGAGACGGTGTTTAGTTTCATGCAAAGGAAAGGAAATGCTTAACCTTATGCGATAATGGAGGCAATGCTTAGCCTCATGCAAGGAATGGAGACAATGTTTAGTCTCATGCAAAGGAAAGGCAGTGCTTAGCCTTATGCAACAATGGAGGCAGTGTTTAGCCTCATGCAAGATATGGAGACAATGCTTAGTCTCATGCAAAGGAAAGGCACTTCTTAGCCTTATGCAATAATGGAGGCAGTGCTTACCCTCATAGAAGAAATAGAGATAATGCTTAGTCTCATGTAGAGAAAAGACAATGCTTAGCCTTATGCAATGTGGAGGCAATGCTCAACCTCATGTAAGGAATAGAGACAGTGCTTAGTCTCATGCAATATGGAGGCAGTGCTTAGCCTCATGCAAAGAATGGAGACAGTGCTTAGTTTCGTGCAAGGAAAGGTAGTGCTTAGCCTTATGAAATAATGGAGGCAGTGCTTAGCCTCATGGAAGGTATGGAGACAATGTTTAATCTCACGTAAAGAAGGCAGTGTATAGCCTTATACGATGAAGAGGGCAGTTCTTAGCCCTATTCAAGAAAAGCAATGAATAAATGTGAGAGAGTAAAGCATTTCTTAACTTGATGTGTTTGCATTTGGTGATTCTTGTTGGTGTGAAGAAAGTGATCTTGTTGTGGGGATGTTCCAGTTATGTTCATTGTACCTGTGTCTGAAGAAAAATCATGAGTTTTGGCGAGGGAGAAGGTTGGTTTGTGCTCTCGATTTCTTGCTTCACCTTTACTCTTGTCTTGAGATCCTTCTTGAGTCACCCTGGCTAACGTCTAACTTCCATAGAAACAAAATTTTGAGAAACATGCATGCATTTGACAAATTATTTGTAAAAATGTATTTGTTTGAAATATGTGATAATGCACGAGATCAAACAATTTTGATGAACTGATAACTATGACGCATTTTTGAGACATTGCAACCTCCTTGACTAAGTATCCTCTCTTCAACGGGAATTAGGTCAATCGTAGTTTAGTTACACCAAATAAAAGTGCAGACAAAATCTTAAAAATAGTATCTCTTGACTGCATCCGAATTTATAGGTTTTGGCCAAATCTCTCCATCCATTTCTGCAAGTATAAGTGCTCCTCCTGTTAGTACTCGGTGAACCATGTAAGGGCCTTGCGAGTTTGGTGAACATTTCCCCTTTGCTTCATCCTGGTGTGGGAAGATCCATTTCAGCACCAATTGCCCCGGTGTAAATTGTCTCGACCAGACCTTTTTGCTCTCGCCATTCTATTCTGGTTGAGTTGACAGTGACATATTGTGTTCATTCTTTTGCAATCAATGAGAGCTAGTTATTCACACCGGCTCCATATCTATTATGTGTCTCTAAGCTCGACTTCTTGTATGATTCTTAAAGAAGGGACTTCTACTTCGGCGGCGATAACGACTTCAGTACCATAGACCAGTAGATAAGGGGTTGCCCAAGTTGAGGTACGAACTGTGGTGCGATACCCAATCCAAATCAAATGGTAGCTTTTCATGCCATTATTGTAATTATCTACCATTTTCCTCAATATCTTCTTGATGTTATTGTTGGCGGTCTCTACGACTCTGTTCATTTGCGGTCTGTATGCTGTAGAGTTTCGATGTTTGATATTGAATTTTTTGAACATGGCTTTCATCAAGTCGCTATTGAGATTGGCAGCATTGTCAGTAATGATTGACTCAGGTACTCCAAATAGACAAACAATAAAGTCCCGAACAAAATTTGCTACAACCTTCTTAGTTACAGCCTTATAGGATGCAACTTCAACCCATTTTGTGAAGTAGCCTATAGCCACTAGAATAAACCTATGTCCGTATGAAGCAGCATGCTCGATTGGTCCGATGACATCCATACTCCAAGCGGAGAAGGGCCAGGTCGAACTTGTTGCATTAAGTTCATTGGGTGGTACCTGTATCATGTCATCATGTATCTGGCATTGGTAATACTTTTTAACATATTTGATGTGGTATGATTCCACAGACATCCAAAAATACCCTGTTATTAATATCTTCTTGGCCAGGATGAAACCATTCATGTGGGGTCCGTAAGTTTCGGCATGTATTTCCTCGAAAAATCTAGACGCCTCCTTGGCAACGAAGCATCGCAACAAACCCAAATCAAGAGTCCTTCTATATAAAATTTCTCCACTTTGAAAGAAATGGTTGGCCAATCTTCGAAGTGTGTGCTTTTGAGTATGGGTAGCACTTTTTAGATATTCTCATTTTTCCAAGTATTTCTTTATGTTGTGGAACCACAAATTTTCGTCAATCTCTTCTTCAACATGAGCACAATAAGCTGGCTGCTTATGAATTCCTATTGGGATAAGATCGATGAAAGTCTTGTCTGGGTGTTATATCATGGAAGACAAAGTGGCTAATGCATCTACAAACTCATTATGAATCCTTGGAACATGTTTGAACTCTATCTTTGTGAACCTCTTGATCAGCTCTTGTACACAGAGCAAATATGGCAATATTTTGGTGTTCTTTGTAGCCCATTCTCCTAGAACCTAGTGCACCAACATATCTGAATCTTCGATTACCAAAAGCTCCAGAATTCTTAGCAGTGGCCAACCTGAGTCCCAGGATGAAGGCCTCATATTCTGCCATACTGTTGGTGCACGAAAACCTGAGTTTTGCGGATACCAGATAGTGTTGACCGGTTCTGATACTAAGACAACTCCGATAACCACTCCTTTGAAGTTTGCTGCTCCTTCAAAGAACATCCTCCAACCATCGTACGCCTCGGTGATATCTTCTCCTACAAATGATACCTCCTCATCGGGAAAATACATTTTCAATGGTTTGTATTCTCTATCTACGGGATTTTTTTCCAAGTGACCTGCAATTCTTACCCTTTGATTGCCTTATGTGTTACATAGACGATGTTGAACTCACTCAGCAATATCTTCCACTTTGCTAACTTACCCGTAGGCATGGGTTTCTGAAAGATGTATTTTAGCGGATCCATCCTTGATATGAGATATGTAGTGTATGCATATAAATAATGTCTCAATTTCTGGGAAATCCATGTCAAAACACAGCAGGTGCGTTCCAACAAAGAGTATCGTTCCTCATAAGGTGTGAACTTCTTGCTCAGATAAAATATCGCCTGCTCCTTCCTTCCAGTTTCATCATGTTGTCCCAGAACACAACCCAAATCCCCATCTAACACGGACAAATAAAGTAGCAATGGTATTCCTGGTTCTGGTGGGACTAGCACAGGTGACTTGGATAAATACTCCTTGATTTTGTCGAAGGCTTTCTAACATTCTTCAGTCCAGCTTATTGCAACATCTTTCCTCAACATTCTGAAGATTGGCTCACATATCACGCTTGATTGTGCTATTAAACGGCTGATATAATTGAGGTGCCCTAGAAAACTCATCACATCTTTCTTATTCTTTGGAGGCGGCAAATTCTGTATAGCTTTGATTTTTGACGGGTCTAACTCAATACCTCGGCGACTGATGATGAAACCTAAAAACTTTCCAGCATGGACCCAAAGGCACATTTTGCAGGATTCAACTTCAAATTGTATTTCCGAAGCCGGTCAAAAAATTTCTTCAAATCTGCTATGTGATCTGAACTCTTTTTAGATTTGATGATAACATCATCCATGTACACCTCTATTTTCTTGTGTATCATGTCGTGGAAAATAGTTTTCATGGCCCTCATGTAGGTGGCCTCAACATTCTTCAAACCAAATGGCATTATATTGTAACAATATATTCCCCCATGGCGTGATAAAGGCGGTCTTTCGGCGTCCTCTTCATCCATCCATATCTGATGGTATCCGGCGAAGCAATCCACAAAGGATTGGGGTTCATGCCAGCACAATTGTCAATTAGTATGTGTATGTTGAGCGGGAAATTATCCTTAGGACTTTCTCTATTCAAATCTCGATAATCGACACATAATCTAACTTTCCCATCTTTCTTCAGAACTGGCACAATGTTGGCTAACCAGGTCGGGTATTGGACCACTCGGAGAACCTTGGCTTTGATTTGCTTGGTGACCTCCTCTTTTATCTTCAAACTCATATTTGGCTTGAACTTTAAGAGCTTCTGCTTCACCAGTGGACACATGGGCTTAGTGGGTAGCTTGTGAGCTACTATAGATGTGCTCAAACCAGTCATATCACCTTAGGACCATGAAAAGATGTCCACATACTCCTTTAGGAATCTGATATACTCTTCTTTCTCTGATGGTGATAGATGAATGCTTATACACGTTTCCTTGTCTATTTTGGAATCCCCTAAGTTAACGGCCTAAGTTTCCTCAAATTAAACTTTGGTTTTGTTTTCGAAGTTCTCTACTTCTCTGATGATTTCCTCAGGTATTATATCATTTTCCAGATCCTATGAATCACTATCTTTACGCCTTTAACCACTCGTCCAACTCTCCTACAGTCTCATTACATGTCACAGTCGTAGGTTCATCAGGATATGTAATAATTATGGTGAAAATAATGTAGAAAGATAATAATAAATATGAAAAGTAGTAATGCATTAATAAAGCTTTAGAAATGTCAACAAGTACGACTTGATGGCTCAAGTAATTATTTCAAAAACACATACTGAAAATGTCTTAAATGCTCAAAACTATTTGAAAACAATTCATGCTAATTTATCAGGCTATCCAGGAACTCGGCGAGCCCGAGATGGTGCAGTGGTCCAGTTCTTGAGAACAACTCATTCTTCCATGGTTTGAATGGTAAGGTCTTCCTCCTCCTCCTCCTCAACAATTGCACTATAGTTTGTGTCTTCTTCATCTAGAAACAGCTTCATAATGCCATCTAAAACCTCATATTCCTTTGATCCCCACATCATGTTAGCCTGATGGAATGTTTGGTGCAGAGGATAATAAGGAGCACGCAATGGTGGTGTCCAATCCTGATATTCTTTCCATGTGTATTTATATCTGATTCCAAAAGTTGTGCCATGGTACTGTGGTTGTACGAGTTTGGTGATCCCTTGAAACTTTTTGTCGAGACCCTTGCCTAGTTCTACCCTATCCACAACAATATGCTTTCTATCTTGTTGCTTCAATTGCATTAACCCCTTCAATGCGATGATATGTTTCTCCACCCATCTTCCTTATATTTTTGCGGACTGGAATGGTCTGGTTGGTGTAGATGGAGTTGCTCCCATCTCCATGGATGATAACCTCCTGATGATTCTAATCAAACTTCATAGCCTGGTGCAGAGTTGAAGCCACTGCCCCGGGTGCATGTATCCATGGTCGTCCCAACAATAGATTTTAAGTAGTAGATATATCCACTTGGAACTCGACATCAAACCAAGTTGGACCTATCTGTAGATTGGGGGTTAATTTCTCCAATGGTGTCTCTTTGAGATCCATCGAACGCCTTCACATTCATGCTTCCCATCCGTATCTCGTGCATGCCTCTACCCAGTCTCTTTAGAGTGGTCAATGGACATATGTTAAGACTCGAACCTCTATCTAACAAGACCCTAGCGATGAACTTATCTTTGAATTGCACCATGATGTGCAACTCCCTGTTGTGACTCAGTCCTTCTGGTGGTAATTCATCTTCTTAGAAAGTGATTTTGTGGCTCTCCAATACCTGTCCAACCATGTTATCCATATCTCCACTAGTGATGCCGGGGGGTACATAAGCTTCACTCAACACATTCATCAAAGCATTCCTATGTGCGTCTGAATTTTTCAAAAGTGATAATATGGATATCTGAGCGGGAGTTTTGTTCAATTGGTCTACACAGAGTAATCCCTTGCTTATATCTTCCTCCAGAGATCATCAGTGCCAGTCTCGACAACAGACGGCTCAGGTGCAACTTCCTTACTCACTCCTCCTAGTAACGACTCGGCCAGTCATTTTGGAGAGTTAGAGCCACGATCCCCTAATAACTGCTTTCCCCACTTTTGTTTCTGCTTTTGGGTTTTGCCGGAGTGATTGGTTATAGAATTCGTAGGTGAGGGAAAGAAGTTCGAGGTAAGTGGCTTGCCTAAACTTGTGCTAGGGACTTTCCCCTTAGGATATTTGATATTAATTGATGTGTGGGACCTGTGTACGTGAGGTGACGAGTACGTACACGGGTTGTTATTGCAAAAATCCCGTTTTCCCTTCTTAAATCATAAATTGTTTTTCCTTATTAAATGGCACTAATATGTTTAATTGTTTAGCTTAGATTGGAAAAGCATGCTTAAGTGTTTTACCTGCCTACTTGACATTCTGTGTGCCATGCTTAGTTAGATCTATATTTTCCTTATTTGTGATTAGTGTAAACTTTATAGTTCGATGTCATACCTGTCATTGTATCTTGCGTTGCATATTTAAATTGGGACTACGGACGTATTCCGGGAGATCCCCCTGTCTTGCATATTTATTTTGGGACTACAGACGTATTTCGGGAGATCCCCCAGCACTGCATATTTATTTTGGGACTATAGAGATATTCTAGGAGATCCCCAGCACTGCATATTTACTTTGGGACTACGGACGTATTTCGGGAGATCCCCCATATACTGCATAATCATTCGGAACGACGAGACGGTATCCCGGGATATTCCACATTGTGTCTACCTTGTTCTGAGCCGAGGGCTCCCTTGACTGTTAAATTATCGGGAATTTTCTTTAACTTTTTACCATAAAATTTATTTATATATTTTACTGTCTAATTTATTATATTAACTCCGGTAGGGCCTTAACCTGACCTCGTCACTACTCGACCGAGGTAAGGCTTGGCACTTACTAGGTACCATTATGGTGTACTCATTCCCTTTCCTCCATATGTTTTTCATGTGCAAATCCAGGTACGAGATATCAGCCTCGAATATAGTACGTGTTTCTGATTTCCAGGAGACTTCAAGGTACTTCTGCCGCGTCCGCAGAATCCTCAGGGTCCCCTTTTAGTCCTTCGTCTCGAGTCTTTTTACATATCGTTAGACTTTGTATAGAGCTACAATAGATAATAGAGGCTTGTGACTTAGTGACATTCCGGGTCATTGGAAGATTATTTTTTATATGAGCCGAGTCGCACTGCTTTTGTTATTTACAGTAAGCTATTTTTACCCCTTTTATTATTGAGTTTTCTATAATATTAGGCTTACATAGTCGTAAAGACTAGGTCCTATCACGACACCTTTCAGAGGGTTAAATTGGGTCATGACAAGTTGGTATCAGAGCCCTAGGTTAATAGTAGTCGCGAGTCACAAGCCGATTTATTAGAGTCTCGCGGATCAGTTTCGGAGACGTCCGTACTTATCTTTGGGAGGCTATGTAACTATTAAGAACAATCATATTTCTTTAATTTCCTTGTCGTGTTAGTTATTGACATCGGAATTCTAAAATTTTATTCTATTCTTTCTCACAGATGGTGAGGACCCGTATTGGAAGGACCGATGATCAGGCACCTGAGCCCCCTGCAAGAGCTGCTAGAGGTAGGGGTCGGGGTAGAGGACGAACATGCGGTACAACCCAAGCACCTGCGAGAGCTGCGAATGAGGAGCCCCCAGCAGATCCAGCTGGAGGGTCAGCACCGGAGATTCCTATTGCTGCTCCAGCCCTCCAAGAGACTTTAGCTCAGTTCATGAGCATGTTCAGCAGTCTAACTCAGGCTAGACTACTTTCGATAGCTCCCGCTATATCTCAGGCTGAGGGAGGGGCACAGACTCCCACAACCTGTACTCCTGAGAAGAGGATCCAGGTTGATCAGGCCCCAGAGTTTATTCCAATGCCCCTAGTGGCTCCGGTTCTGCATGAGACCAAGGTAGCTGCTTCTGAGGTAGATCAGCTCAGACTTGAGAGGTACAAGAAGTACCACCCACCTACTTTCCGCGGACTAGCTTTAAATGATGCTCTGGGTTTTCTTGGGGAGTGTCATCGTATTCTCCGCACTATGGGCATTATGGAGACGAGTGGGGTTTCTTTCACCGCTTTTCAGCTGAGGGGAGCGGCATATCAGTGATGTTGTGCCTATGAGCTGAGTAGTCCGAACAAGGCAACCTCACTCATTTAGACTCAGTTTTCAGAGATGTTTTTGCGTGAGTATTTCCCTCAGAGCCTCAGGGATGCTTGGCGCAGAGTTTGAGCAGCTACGTCAGGGTGCTATAACTGTGTCGGAGTATGCAGTCTATTTCAGTGAGTTAGCTTGGCATGCACCGGCTTTGGTTGCTACAGTCAGAGAGAGGGTTCGATGCTTCATTGAGGGACTCCACCCCAGTATGGACAGAGAGTTAGAGATGGATATCACTTATCAAAAGGCAGTGAGTATTTCTAGGAGGGTGGAGGACATGTTTGCTCGGGATAGAGAGGAGAGAGAGGCCAAGAGGTCTCGAGAGACTGCTCATTATTCAGGAGCTCTTGCACCAGCAACACGCTATGGTAGGGGTTTCATGAGTCGCCCTATTCATTCAGCTCTTCCAGCAGCTAGCAGTGCCCCAGATCCTCCTAGACCTCAGGAGCCCTATTATGCGCTGCCAGTATCCAGTATGCCTCCAGCTCGAGGTGATATTACCGGCCAGTCCAGCAGGCCAGGTCCGAGTTAGTCTCAGCCTTCGCGTCCTCCGAGGGGTTGTTTTGAGTGTGATGACACTCACCACATGGTTAGAGATTTCCCAGAGCTAGAAGGGGTGCATCTTCATAGACTTATCAGCCACCATGTGCTCCACCGAGTCCTCCGGCTATTCTTCCAGACCTAGCTGCCACTCCACCTTCTCAGGCAGCTTGAGGCGGAGGTCGGGGAGGTAGAGGTCACCCTAGAGGGGAAGGCCAGGCCAGGCCAGGTACTATACCTTCCAGCCTGTTCAGAGGCTATCGCTTCAGATTCAGTCATCACTAGTATTGTCCCTATCTGCCATAGGGATGTATCAGTATTATTTGACCCAAGCTCTACGTATTCATATGTGTCTTCTTATTTTTCTCCATATTTAGGGATATCTCGGGATTATTTGAGTTCCCATGTTTATGCATCTACTCTTGTAGGAGATTCTCTTGTTGTGGACTGTGTATATCGATCGTGTTTGATTACTCTTAGTGGTTTTGAGACCAGAGCCGATTTTTTATTACTCGGTATGGTAGATTTTGATGTTATCTCGGGCATGGATTGGTTGTTGCCAAATTATGCTATTGTTGATTGTTACGCTAAGACCGTGACGCTGGCTACGCCAGGCTTACCGAGATTAGAGTGGAGAGGTACCTTAGAGTATACTCCCCAACGGGTCATTTCATTTCTTAAGGCTCAACGAATAGTTGAGAAGGGGTATGATGCGTATTTGGTCTATGTGAGAGATGCCAGTATTGACACCCCTATAGTTGAGTCAGTTCCAGTAGTGAGGGATTTCCCTGGTGTGTTTCCAGTTGATCTTCCGGGTATACCGCTAGATAGAGATATTGATTTCGGCATTGATTTGTTGCCGAGCACTCAGACCATATCTATTCCTCTGTACCGTATGGCTCCTCCTGAGTTGAAGGAATTGAAGGAGCAGTTGCAAGAGTTGCTTGATAAAGGTTTCATCATGACCAGTGTATCACCTTGGGGTGCTCCAGATTTATTTGTGAAGAAGAAGGATGGTTCTATATGTATGTGTATTGATTATCGGTAGTTGAACAAGGTTACAATGAAGAACAGGTATCCTTTGCATCGCATCGATGATTTATTTGATCAGTTACAGGGTGCCAGGTTCTTTCCAAGATTGACTTGTGTTCTGGCTATCATCAGTTGAAGATTCGGGAGTCGGATATCCCGAAGACTGTCTTCAGGATCAGATATGGTCATTATGAGTTTCTTGTCATGACATTTGGGTTGACCAATGCCCCGGTAGACTTTATGCATTTGATGCACATTGTGTTCCGGCCTTATCTTGATTCCTTCGTCATTGTGTTCAATGACGACATCCTGGTATATTCCCGATCTTGGGAAGATCATGAGCTGCACCTGAGTATAGTGCTTCAGAGTTTGAGGGAGAAGAAATTGTATGCAATATTTTCTAAGTGTGAGTTCTGGCTTGATTCAGTGGCATTCTTGGGCCACGTAGTGCCTTGTGATGGGATCAAGGTAGATCCGAAGAAGGTGGAGGCAGTGCAGAGTTGGCCTAGACCGCCATCAGCTACAGAGATCCGCAGTTTCCTTGGTTTGGCAGGGTACTACCGTTGCTTTGTAGGGGAATTTTCATCTATTGCAACACTTATGACCAGGCTGACCCAGAAAGGTGCTCCGTTCATGTGAATGAGGAGTGTGAGGAGAGCTTACAGAAGCTCAAGACAACTTTGACTACAGCCCCAATATTAGTATTATCTACAGGTTCGGGGTCTTACACTGTCTATTGTGATGCCTCGAGGATTGGCCTTGGAGTGGTATTGATGTAGGACGGTAGGATGATTGCATATGAGTCTAGACAGTTAAAGGTGCATGATAATAATTATCCTGTCCATGATCTCAAGTAAGAAGCTATTGTTCACGCCCTGAAGATCTGGCATCATTATTTGTACGGTGTTCCTTGTGAGATCTACACTGATCACCGGAGTTTGCAGCACTTGTTCATGCAGAAGGACCATAATTTGCGTCAGTGGAGGTGGTGGGAGCTACTTAAAGACTATGATATCACTATTTTATACCACCCGAGGAAGGCCAATGTAGTGGCCGGTGCCTTGAGTCGCCGGGTGGAGAGTTTGGCATATCTTCCGGCAGCTGAGAGGCCCTCAGCCTTGGATTTCCAGGCCTTAGCCAGTCAGTTCGTGAGATTGGACATTTCAGATCCTAGCTGGGTATTAGATTGTGTGGTTGCTCAGTCTTCTCTTTATAACTGTATCAGAGAGCGCCAATATGATGATCCCCACCTTCTCGTTCTTTAGGACAAGGTTCGGCGAGGTGATGCCAGAGATGTGACTATTGGTGATGATGGCGTGATGAGGATGCAGGGTCGGATCTGTGTGCCCTATATGGATGGGCTTCGTGAGTTGATTCTTGAGGAGGCCAACAGCTCGCGGTACTCCATTCTTCTGGGTGCCATGAAGATGTACCAGGATTTGAGACAGCACTATTGGTGGAAGAGACCTAGCTTCCAAAAATTGTTCTCTCTAGTCTAAGGGCTGAAAATAAGCCAAAGATATTTTACAGAATGAGCTAGGTGTCATGCCCCGAACCAGGGGAAATATTGGCACCGGTGCCTCGCCTATCCTTGCGTACCAACTTTCGACTAAAGGACTATGAACATATGATGTCATACTTTAGCCATGTTCCACATTGCAAGACAACTGCGAATGCTGACTAAATTTCAAATATAAAGCTTGGCCGACAAGGCCGTCATAATTACTATAGCTGACAAACCAACCAAATACACATCCAAGGCCTACAAGTCCAATATGCTGCACTAACTGGAAGGATATGTCTACAAGTCTCTACTGGTGGATACACTGTGATCTGAACAACTCCCCGACCTACTCATAACATATATACATATATACACAAGATGTACATAAAGCTCTAGACCCCCGGCAACTCCGAAAGTCATGGAGCTTACCGATCAAGCTGAACTCGGGCAATACTTAATGAGGAGATCTACCCGTCTGTCTGTCTAAACCTGCATGCATAAAATGCAGCGCCCCCAGTAAAAGGGACGTCCGTACGAAATAATGTACTGAGTATGTAAGGAAATATACTGAAAGCTGAAACTGAACTGATAAGTATAATAATTGAAAGCGACTGGGTGTCAAAGATCATCTGAATATATGCTCACCTGCTGATACTGACTCTATTCTCTCAATATAGTAAGTAAAATAGTTGTCTGGTCATATAAGGCTCGGTATATATATATATATATAACTGCTCTGTCATAGTAGGCTCGCTCATAGCTCGCTCGGCCATACTAGGCTCTGTATCTCGACCAACTGGGCTCGCTCATAGGCTCTCGGCCACAGTATGCTCGGTATATAACTTATCATCTTATCAGAGGTTGCCCAATAGGGGCCTGTCCATCGATTATAGCTCGATGGTAATGAAAATACATTAATATTGTATATATATACTCTCTTCTCTCTTGACTGGAAGAAGGAAATACTCAATTGAATATGAGTCCCGAAAAGGAGAATATTGTAACTTAAAAAACTAGAAAAATATACGTAAATTCTGGAATATAAATTTTTCTTTATGCCTCGTTATCAAACTCGTGTAATTACGAGATCATGCCAAAATGACAGAAGGGATTAGCCTTAACACACCTGGAGTAGGGAAAATTTCATATGATATTTTTGAGAAGGATTGCACCTAGCTAAATGGTTTAAGTCAGCCTCAAGTGAGCTTTTGAAATCGCTAGTTGTACGGTTTAGTAAAAGTTTCTTCTTCAATGATCAAGATTTGAGACTTCTGGTGGCCACCTTATGCAAGGAAGATCCTCAATGTCAATCGATTCCATCATCAAATAGCCAAGTAGGTGGTACTGCAGGAATACAACAACGTATCGGACCTGAATATGCTGGCCCTTTAGGAATTCTAGTGCTAGCTGAACGTAAAGTAATGGCTTTTGTGCAACGTCGAAAGGGTCCGAGTTTTCTGAAATTAAGTTTTTATGTCTTTCAAAGAAGTGTAAGGAATTGAAGGAATTGGTATGAAATCATGTTGCTAATATGCAAAATTTCACGCCTGATGTTGTGTTTTTTTGGTATTGAAACTATTAGAATTGAAGATTTTTGGAGAATGAAACTTATTGAAAGCCTTTAAGAATGGATAACGTTCTCCCCCCCTCCCCCTCCACCCCACTTCTGATGGTAGCCTTTGATATGGAAAATGTTTGGAATGCAATGAATGTGTAAACCTTCACATTAATTTGCCACCTCATAAGAAATGAATAAGAGTTATTTCTTTAGGGTGCAGCTTGCTGCCGCATGGGGATGGGGTGGGAAGGTTTAACCTTTATCCACTTATTAGGTGATTAGGTAATGTTTCGTTATCCGGTAATTAACTAATTACCCGCATAATTAAGAATTATCTCAAATTACTTAAAATACTACTTATTTTTAATACACTTCATACACTATATAACTTACTATCATGGTCATGTGGTACCTTGTATGGTACTAGTTCATAAATATCGGGTATTAACGCTCGGCCCGTATTTTATCCCAATACGTTGGAGGACCTCTAGATCTAGTGTGATAAGGTGGTGGAGGACCTCTAGATCTAGTGTGATACGTTGATGATGCCAGTATGCACGAACCAACCTTTTAGAATGGGAATAATCAAAAAAGAAAAGAAAGAGCAAAAGGTAAACAAGTTAGTAAGGTGAAAATAAAAGAATGTTTGTTGTATTTAAACATGTTCACAAAGTCATGCAATAATCCGCGTCCTAATTTTAGGGATCTCATATGCCTGAGGTAGGCCTAAGCGATACATAGACTTGGAGAAAATTGATGCCAACTTTGCTTTATTTCATTAATGCGAAAATAGGCCAAAGCAAACCTTCACCAAATTGACAATTATAATAAAGTCGTTAATGGAATCAAGCCTTATTATGTCAAAATCTAAGCTAGAAAGCAGTAAAGAACATTATCTACTAATTTGCCGAGTCCCGGAAGGACCTTCTCCATGCTTGGTTATTTTGATCCCATCAATCAGGTTTCCCAGATCGCGCATATCCAACAGTAAGTAAGCTTTAGCCAGATTTCCTCCTTCATTGTTGTTCATGCCTTGACAGTCCGAGAGTCTCTTTCTCATCTTCCCTTCTAGCTCCATCAGTCCTTGTTCCGAATTATTCCAATCTTTCTGTTGACTTAGTGGCGATTTCCTTCCATTCCTTTATCGCCTCCATGTTCACTTTGTGCTGCTCCAGATGTTTAGCTTCAGACTCGAACACCCTTTTGCGTAGCCTCTTGTACTTAACTTTTTCCTTAGCCACTTCATCTATGATCCTATCCTTTAGATTGACTCCTAGATTGACACCCTCTATTATGTTGTCTTCCATCCATGATAGATAGTAGTACATATGACCAGCGTTATACCTGTCTGGCTCGATAATTTCTCCTTCCACAATGATCTTTTGGTTCCACATATGTTGCGCCTCGAACTTGAATGCAAAGACGTCTCCCTTGAAATCTACTTTGTACTGGACCATGTTGGAGACCCGAGGTATGACTTGTTTCCTTCCACCTTGTCTCATTACCCTTATAAGAGCGTAATGATAGATGCCTCGCAAACCGATCAGTACCAAATGAGTAGTCACCCTTGACCTGGTGATGAAATCACTACTAGGAAATCATTCAAACATCCAGTGTACCTGCTCGTTTGTCAAATTTTTGAAGAAACGTACCCAACTTACATCATTTCCAGGCTGTGCAAACCTGTCCGGAATAAATGACATTTTCTTTGGGTGATGGTCGGCTATGTATTCATTCAGTGGCCTTCGCAGAAGCTCTTGACGGTACTCTTCTCTTTGAAAGTGTTCTAGCAGCCAAACTTGTAGCAAAAGATTACAACCCTCAAAGTGTCCAAATCCCTGCTTGCACCGATCTAGAGCATGGTACATCTCAGCTAAAATCATAGAGATGATTGTATAAGTTTGTCCCTCGATGCCATCCATCAAGGTCCTGGCGACCATGGCAAAGCGAGTATGATCCTTTCATTGGAAATATCAACAACCCCAAGAAGCAGACAACGAACACATAAACCTGGCGGTGCACCCAACCCAAGGAAGTAATGGCAAGTTCATCATGGTGAAAATGATGCGATTTTCTATGCCCATACCGCTCATAAAGAAATTCAAAAGGGATGTATGATTTCTTTAGACAGAGCATTTCATCATTCTTCTTAAAACCCAACATTTTCAGAAAACCACAGGGAGTGCAATTCTCTGGTACCAGTAATTCCGGACTACCCCATGGAAACTTGGCAAAGCTTCCTATTTCTTCTAAGAGCGGAGTCATTTCTTTATTGCCAAATCAAAAAACAGCTCTTTTCTCATCCCAGAACATGGTAGCGGCCTCAATCATTTACCTGTTTGGTCGAACATTCATAAAAGATGGCTGGTCACTAAGTATTCTCCTCATATGATTTTTGTCACAAGGTGCAAGGTCTTTCCACCAGTCAAGTAGCAAAGGTGGGATGTTTTGGACCTTACTAAACCTGGGATTTCGTGCTTCATTTTTCGCAAACAAACAAAGGTTAGCCCTTTCCTCCTCAAGATTTGACCACTACAATAATGATCAACATGTTGGCACATTTTCTCCAAGTAATTCACATAATATGATAGTGTCCTTTGGGATTGTGGAAATCCCGTCGGACTTTGGACAAGGCTCGTCTTAGCGGGTTGTTACATTAACAACGCTTCAACCATTCTAGGTTTAGCATGATGCATGTACATTTCAAATTAGAGTAGGGTTTCTAGAGGGGTCTAGACTGGTACTCCCAAGTGGACAATTTGAAAGGGAAGGGCACAGGACCGTCGACTGCACTGCTGATCGACTAGTCTACCGCAAGTAAGCCTTTGCGATTTAAAAAGGGTGATTTCAGGATCGCGCGGACACTCATAAAGCGCCGCTATGTTGATAATTGGCACGAGTGGAGTATGATGCAGAGCATGATTTATGTAGAAATAATAACACATTGCCAAGTATTTGCACGATAAGAGTACGTAAAACTAGTAAAAAAAATAGCAAAGTGAACATGAAAAGAAGGAAAGCAAAAGAAAGACAAAATAAAGAAGTCAGCTTATCTCATGAAAATGTGCGATAACATAACGAAGAATGGTAGGGAAATAGGGATGGGAGAGTCATAATATAGCAGTCTTAGACAAGATGAAGGAGATGAAGAGAGGTCGTACATGTCATAGCAACAAATAAAAGAGAATAAGGGAAGGGATGTGCACGTCATAGCAGTTTAAAGAAAATAAAAGTGAATAAGGGAAAGGATGTGCATATAATAGCAGTCTAAAACAAATAAGAGAAAGTAATCCACATAAGTCAAGTTCATTATGGTAAAATACTGAGTATGCCCAGCAGAGTCGCCATGCTGTCGCGTCCGGTTTTCTCACGAAATACGGGTTTCGACGTGTGACAACTCTTTTAAGGGAAGTATTAAAAACGAAGAGTCGCCACCTAACGATTTTGAGGTGCGTTAGGGCACCTATTTGCAAATAACTCTGTTTGACTAGTCAACGCAACCAAAAATCGGGTAAGGGCTTAAATTACCTCAAAGAGAAGGTGTTAGGCGCTCTTCGAGGTCCACAACTGTAGGTCCCGACTGAACTTTAGACTATGTGAATTATGTAATTAAGTTAGGTTATCAAAAAAATAGAATAGAAACAATTAGACTATTATCTACTGCTACCCTATTACTATATTAAAGTTGTTTACCTAAAGGCGCTCTAATTCAATTCTAGATCGTACCCTATACGTACACTACCTGTCCCACCTCTGTGGTCTAAGAGGGTTTGGACCTCTATTTGGATGGTTCTAGACTCTTCTTAGGATGCTTAAAATGATAAAACTAGCGCACATTCAAAACATGTAGATCTACACATAAGTACAAGTAAAGGCTCAAGTTAACCTCCACACATAAACAACATATTGTGCGCAGGCAGGTTCAACGGTAGGCAGTTTTTTTAGACGTATTAAAATCATTGAGTCCTATAGGCATGATTTCTAGGTGATTCCGATTTTCAGTATTATATAGGTAGTGAATTATGTAGATTAAGGAGTTACAAATCCTACAAGCATGATTTCTAAATTGTTAGTGTAAGGAGGTAGTAAAACTATCTGAATTGCCAGTGCTGATGTTATAGATATGCCTCTTAGGCAGGTGATAGTGTCCTATAGACAGGATTTCTAGTAATTAACAACTCAAATTGATTTTATGTACTTTATCCCTATAAGCATGTCGTCTAAGTATGATAATTATAAATGACTGATTAATTGATTAGAATCCTATAGTTAATCTTGAGGTCAGAGGATAGACAAACTTCAGAACTTAAGCCAGTCATAATGATAAAACCAAGTGTATTGAGGTTTAACTATAAACCTGACAGTACTAAAGAACGAGGATTGACCAAATACCAAATTAGCAATATGTTAGGCTAAAACATTGAGACTGTAATGGACACATAAGGTTCATGTAAGCAGAAGAGCAGTAGAACATGCATGGAGGATTAATTAGAAAGAAATTCACTCAAACAAATTCTGGACAGGAGATAACATCTTTAAGAATACAGGAATCTAAGACAAGGCATGAGGAAAGGCTTTTGAAGAGCAGCTAGTAATCAAAATAGCATAACAAGTTGAGAATAATCATAAATAATTTAATTGCACCCATATAACAGACATGAAACTCATAATTCAAGTAGGTTCAAACCTTAAAAGAAAAACACAGGGGTGCAGGATAATGATAAGACGAACATGAATACGAACGGAGACAAGTTATATCATATTGGTTCACAAAAGACTGATTGACATGTATGCAGGCAATGGAGAGTAAATTAGCAAGAGTCTCATTACTCACCAGTTTGCAGAATTAATGAGCTAGTAAGGTAGAGATTAAGAGCCAACGACTTGCTTATCAGTAACACGGAAAGAAAAGCAGAAACCTCTATGAAACCTCTAATGAGCTAGAAGATCACATGACATAACACTTTATAAAGTCTCAGGAGAGGTTCAGGTACTTGCAAATATGAATGAAGAGATCTCTATGTTATGTCTTTATGAAAAAATGAGGTTGGAACTGATATAAAATATTTGTTGACTACATTTATGATAACGCTGAATATATATGAGGATCTTAAATCTGGAGAAACAATTCAAGTAGAATTTATTTCATACGAAAGACATGTAGTTTTTGACCTGCAGATTAAACACCTGAAAGTATAAAGTCAATGGTGTGTGCAATAACTTTTATCTATCTTATGTGTCTAGGATGGCATATAAACTTTGTTGAGTTGTCCCACATCGGTGAGATTTGAGGTCCTTGATCTCCTTATATAGTCTTGGGTAATCATCACCTCATAAGCTAGCTTTTGGGTTGAGTTAGACCTAAGGTCCATTTTAACATGGTATTAGAGCCAGACCCATCCCAAACTGTTACCGATGTTGGGCCCCCATTTATGTTGTCCACGCTCCAGTTTGCAGGCTGGGCGTGAGGGTGTGTATTGAGTTGTTCCACATCGATGAGATTTGGGGTCCTTGGTCTCCTTATATGATCTTGGGAAATCCTCACCTCATAAGCTAGCTTTTGGCTTAAGTTAGGCCCAAGGTCAATTTTAACAAACTTGATATTATCTAAAGTCTATTTATATGGCGTCCTTGATTGATTTAAAATGCTTATAGGATATACAGTTCTTGAGGAGTTTCTTGCTCCCGAATTATCACATCCTAAGTGTAATTTGTGCACATATATATCTTGCTATAACTATACGCATGATAATATGATAGCAAGAGTTTTTGCCCCCATTTGATGATATTGAAATGATAATTCCAACAAGATCATATGAAGACAATATATCTCTATCAGGAATGATGATTTCAAAGTGCAACATATTCATTTAAGTTAATATGTCTGATTTGTTTATCGAATCTCTACCAACGATCTTTTGAAGAAGGTGCACAAGATTGAAATGCTAATGCTTAAAGATATGAATTGATGCTCTCATCAGGGGGAGTTAATACACGTTGTACTCTTTTTTTCTTACAAGTTTTTGTCCCATTGAGTTTTCCTTGCAAGGTTTTTAACGAGGTAACCAAAAGGCATATTTCTAAACATGTGTACTCTTTTTCCTTCTCTATAATTTTTTTCCACTGGGTATTTTAGTTAAGGTTTTAACGAAGCACATTATCTGTTGAATAGACATTCAAGGGAGAATGTTATAAATATAATTGTATTTAACGTGAATTTCTATATTTTAGAGAGATTTTAGGATTTATTAATTGGCGACTAAGTCACTTTTCCCTACAAATAGAGGGGTTCTATTCTATTGTAAATCATCCCAAATCGATAAGAATTCTGTCTCTCTCTATTTTTCTCTGCAATACTCTTTTCTTCTTTTATTGTTTCATAACAAGTGACTAGTATTTCATTTCTTGATTTGTTTAAAGTTGTCGTCTTTAGCTCAACGGAAACAATGGACCATTAAATAACTGTTACACTCTTGTTGGATCATTGTTACTCATTGTTTTATAATGTATTGTATTGTAATGTACTGTCTTATATTGTGTCGTTTTATGAATACAATATTTGGATAGATTGTATTGTTTGCTGTTGTTAAATAATATTTTGTTGTTTGGTTTGACTGTATCATAATGTACTGTAACTGATAAGTTTACTAAGATACCCTCGATTGTTTTAAATATTAATTTACCAAGAATTACGCATAAAAATAATTTAAGAAACTCCTTCTACTAATTTATCACCAAATATGTCTTATATATATAAATTAAGCAATTAAATTCATGCAAATTTTATTTGAAATTAGTGGAACTAGTTAATAATATTAAAAATAATGATAAGTATACTTTGCATACTTGAAAACAACCAATATTATACAACTAATTGGAGATAAAATAATTAGAATTGGAATTAAAAATTAAAGTAGAAGAAAAAATGTAACAAAAGGAAGGCAAAACCTATACATTGGAGTTGTAAGTGGCCGAAGGAAAAAAGAGATGAAACATAGGTTATATGTTGGTGTTAAATAAAAATAAAGGTAAGGGTAAAATAATTATAAGGAAATAAATTAGGATATAATTAAAATGAACAATAAAAAACAATCCCACTGTGCTCAATCCGTAGTTATAAGAAATAGGGCTATTTATTTTTTCAGAATAATGAATTTACCAATACAATCTAACTAATTTTAACTAAAGAATCAAAATAGGATACCCATCCAAACAAGCTATTAATGACTAACCACTGACAATCTGACTCAGTTCATCGGTACTGTGCAGCTAACATACAAATTCCAGTCCTCTCAACTATTAATCTCAGCGGAAAAAACAAAAGTAACTCTTTAATTTTGATCATCCGTCTCAGCTCAGAAGCTCTCTTCTCAATTATTTCTCTTCATCTCTCTGCTGCTGCAGCAAAAGCCCATTTGTGGGTTCCTCTCAATTTGGCCTAAAGTTCTCACTATCAACAGTAAGTTTTTCATTAATGTAATCTTTTTCTTAATTTTCTTTGAGCAATTGTAATACACTGAAGGTTCAATGCATGTTCATTTCCAAGTAAATTCAAGCTTCACCTTTTTTTAGCCATTTCAACAAGGATTAGAGAAATTAATTAAGAAAAATGAAATCTTTTTTTACCCCATAAAATGAAAGAAAAAGATGTGGAATTTGGGTCAAATTTTAGGAATACAAGGTAGTAGGCCTTGCTAATTTGCTCATGCATTCTATAAGTGACTTCTTGGTTTTCTATGGTTAGTCTGACTAATTTGAATTGAGAAAAAGATAATAATTTGGTTTATAAAACGATGTTTCGATATCTAGAAGCTACATATACCATTCAACTGTTGCAAAATTAGACCAGCAATTAAGCATTTTTTGTTGAGAATATACATTTTAGTCGTTCCCAAAAATAATGGCTGACAAAATATTTTTTTTTGTATATATATGTATTATATACATATAATATACATATTTTATACACTTTTGGCTAGCGAATGCAATTAATTTTGGCCGACCAGTTTTGTCCGGGCTAGCTTGCACGCACCTGGACTATTCCAATTGGTCGCAACTCGATTATTCCACCTGGTTGCACATCGACTATTCCACCGGGTACCTGCTATCTCTTACCAGCACATATCCTTACAAGGTCCAAATCGTGTAACTTTCTTGATTTTTTTCAATCTTTCTTAAACAGTGGATGAACTTGTTTGGTTCTGACATAACCATAGAGAAGCTATATACTGGCTCTTACTATTAATTCTAAGGATAATACTACTTAACAGCTTTTAAGTAGTCATGGTTCTTCTCTCTCGGATAGCTTCTTGATTCTGAAGTTGTTTTTCAATTGGCAATATGTCTGTATTAGAACAACGGGATATAGTCCATGATTTTTACTTTACTACATATTCTTCAGCACAGAAAGTTCTCCAGTTTGTATATCAGGATTCTTGACCATAATCTGTGTTGTGCATCTTTTTCAAGTTACACATGAAGAGCTGAACGGAATCGAGAATTTGACATCTCATTATGCATCATTAAGAATGTAAAAGATCGTCATACATCAAAAAGTTCAAAGTGCTTTCGAAGTCACGTATTATATCCATAGATCTTTGTGCATACTTATGAAGAACATAGAATTAATTCAGCATCTTTAACATGTTCATAGTGGAAGGTGACGAGACGATTAACACTTCAGAGGCAAATAATAGCTGCACGATTCCAAGAGAAATGGATGGTTTACATCTCAAGCCTGTTGCATGTTTGGAGTCAGGAGAAGGCTTACCTTATGCTCCTGAAGATTGGCCATATCCAGGTGATATTTGGACTTGGAAAGTTGGAAAAAGAGTCAAAGCTTCAGGATACTTTCAAGATAGATACTTGATTGCTCCAAAAAGGCTTCAAGAAACCCCGAGAAAGAAAATGTGGTTTTTGAGCAAGATTTCTCTTAAAGACTATATCAAAACAAACTTCCCTGAAGCTGATATCAATGCTTTTTTCTCGTCATTCGTTTGGGAAATTCCAGCTGAATTCAATGCTTTTTTCTCGTCATCTGAGGGCAAAGGTTAGTATGAGAACTATGCAAATTTCTGACACTTCTTGATGGGATATTGTACAATGTCATGTATGTTTAGTTTTTTCTGTGATATAATATACTGATAGATAAACTCCCTTTCTATGATTACACAGTTCTGTCTCTTGGCCTCTTTCTTTTCATTTTGGTCACCATATAGGCTCTTTAGACTTGAAAATTGCCAACCGCATTAGCATAATAACTTTTTATCTGTTACATTCTCTTGTCTAATCATGATGTAATTACTAAATGTCCAGAGCTGCCTAAAATTGCATTATTATTGTTGCTCTTGATTATCACTGTTTACTTGCAGCTGTCTCTTGTTCTTGATTTGATTAGGTTCTATCATAGCACTGTTTTAAAGCATCTTACCTGCCACATTACTTGTTTTCTTTTGGTGTTAATCTAATGCTGGATTTTGTTGTCACCCTATGCTACTTCCTAGTTTTGAGACACCTGAAATCCTTTGCTTTGAAGATTGCAATATCCGGCTGTCGGTAATCTTTAACACCTTAGTAGAGGGTAGGACCAGGAATCTTCTTCATATGCTTTGGCTTTCAACTAGGAGCCCTTTTGGTTTAACTAATTAAAAGTAGTTGATAAGCATCAAGTTTGAGAAGCACTTGTAAGTTATGATTTCAAAAATAAGCAGTTATGTGTTTGAATATAAGTGCTACAACTAATAAGAAGCAATTAATGTGCTTGGTAAAAAAAGTAAAAAACACTTTTCCTGAAATGCCCATAAAGTTGTTTACATAAAATATAAATTTAAAAGTATCTTTACATGGAAAAAGGATGAATGGTAGGAATGGAATGGAGAAGGATTAGTGATTTAATACGGAAATGGCATTTCGACATTATAAAAAATTACTAGGGATAAAAAGTATAAAAATCTTACTCAAACCAAAACATGCTTATTAAAAAATGAGGTTGGAACTGATATAAAATATTTGTTGACTACATTTATGATAACGCTGAATATATATGAGGATCTTAAATCTGGAGAAACAATTCAAGTAGAATTTATTTCATACGAAAGACATGTAGTTTTTGACCTGCAGATTAAACACCTGAAAGTATAAAGTCAATGGTGTGTGCAATAACTTTTATCTATCTTATGTGTCTAGGATGGCATATAAACTTTGTTGAGTTGTCCCACATCGGTGAGATTTGAGGTCCTTGATCTCCTTATATAGTCTTGGGTAATCATCACCTCATAAGCTAGCTTTTGGGTTGAGTTAGACCTAAGGTCCATTTTAACATGGTATTAGAGCCAGACCCATCCCAAACTGTTACCGATGTTGGGCCCCCATTTATGTTGTCCACGCTCCAGTTTGCAGGCCTGGGCGTGAGGGTGTGTATTGAGTTGTTCCACATCGATGAGATTTGGGGTCCTTGGTCTCCTTATATGATCTTGGGAAATCCTCACCTCATAAGCTAGCTTTTGGCTTAAGTTAGGCCCAAGGTCAATTTTAACAAACTTGATATTATCTAAAGTCTATTTATATGGCGTCCATGATTGATTTAAAATGCTTATAGGATATACAGTTCTTGAGGAGTTTCTTGCTCCCGAATTATCACATCCTAAGTTTGTTTAGGAGCCCTTTTGGTTTAACTAATTAAAAGTAGTTGATAAGCATCAAGTTTGAGAAGCACTTGTAAGTTATGATTTCAAAAATAAGCAGTTATGTGTTTGAATATAAGTGCTACAACTAATAAGAAGCAATTAATGTGCTTGGTAAAAAAAGTAAAAAACACTTTTCCTGAAATGCCCATAAAGTTGTTTACATAAAATATAAATTTAAAAGTATCTTTACATGGAAAAAGGATGAATGGTAGGAATGGAATGGAGAAGGATTAGTGATTTAATACGGAAATGGCATTTCGACATTATAAAAAATTACTAGGGATAAAAAGTATAAAAATCTTACTCAAACCAAAACATGCTCATATATTTGGGCTCGATTACAGTGATACCTTCTCTCCTGTGGCTAAGGTAGCATCGATTCGCCTTTTTCTATCCATGGCTGCTGTTCGCCATTGACCTCTCTATCAGCTGGACATTAAGAATGCTTTTTTGCGCGGTGACCTTGAGGATGAAGTTTATATGGAGCAACCACCTGGATTTGTTGCTCAGGGGGAGTCTCGTGGCCTTGTATGTCGCTTGTGCCGGTCACTTTATGGTCTAAAGCAGTCCCCTCGAACCTGGTTTGGTAAGTTCAACACCGTTATCCAGGAGTTTGGCATGATTCAGAGTGAAGCTGATCACTTTGTGTTTTATCAGCACTCTGCTTCGAGTCTCTGTATTTATCTGGTGGTCTATGTTGATGATATTGTTATTACCGGCAATGATCAGGATGATATTATTAAATTGAAGCAACATCTCTCTCAACACTTTCAGACTAAGGCACTTCATCAGAGAGATAACGCAAAGCACCCCTAAAAGGTCTCCGGAAATTGAAGCACGTCGACTGCTTGTCTTGGTTTTCTTTCCCAGATGCTTTCTCACTGCCGCTAATAACATGGAAAAATTGTATTATTGATAACTGTTTTTATAATAGCCCTATTTATATACAACGTTTATATAGTACAATATAGCAATTTTTGTATGTGGGACAATATGTATTACAACTAACTATCTAACATAAGGTTTTATGTGATCATATCTTTTCTGTTATTAGTTGAAAATAAAATAGTGATGATTTTATCTTAGACGTAAGGTTATGTCCAAGCTTATATTCTTAATTAAAGACAACGTTTATAGTGGTTTGAAGAGATCTAACTAGTTCAGAACTTGCTATCCAATAAAATCTTATGTCGTGAGGTATGTGACCTATGCTAGGTCCATAAGATACCACAGCTTTTGGTGTTCTATGATTCACCTCCGAATAATGAGTAGGTAGTTCGTATTTGATTCGGGCAACTCCCGTCCCATCTTTTCACGAATAAACTAATTCTCTGCTTGCTTTTGGGGAGGGTGGTGGTGCTCAAACACCAAGTGGGGCTGGGGAGCGATAATATGACCTCAAACTTTGTTTAAGACACCTGAATTGAGTACCATTTTATGAATGGATCCCTTCCTATTCTTCTATCTCATTCCTCCAATTTCTGTATATCCTTCTCCCCTTTTTCCCTTCTCCCTTCTCCCTTCTGGTGCTCTATCAATTTTGGTGTGAACTCAAGTTATGATTCATTACGCTACACCCACTACTTATAAAACAACTCATTCGTCTACTGTAATGAAGATTGAGATTAGCTCAGTAAGAATGTTAGAGGAGAAATTAAATGAGAAGGTTCTAGAGAAGAATCTCCATTGAGAGTAATCTGAGCTAAGATATTTCCAAATCTTAAAACAATACAATGAGTTATGGTCTATCTATACACACTACAACTAGCTGCAACTAATTCTCCTAATTCTTCCGTTAACATCTACAGTGCCCAATCCCATAATTAGTTATAACTAACTAACAGCTACTAACAAACTAATCCTTCTGCCTCACGTGCTCGTTCCTTTCCTCAATACTCCCCCTCAAGCTAGGTGGTGCAAATAGATTGAGCACTCCTAGCTTGCTCATTAGGTATTCATATTGTGATTTTCTGGGCCGTTGTAAACAAGTCTACTTCTTGATCTTTTGACATCACATACTTGGTTCTGACATTCTCTTGTTGAATTCTCTCCCGGATGAAATGTAGATCTATCTCTATATGCTTTGTACGTTCGTGGAATATGGGAGTTGTAGCAATTTGGATTGCTTTGCTGTCACGGTGTAATTCCACTGGAAATTCAACCTATGCACCTTATTCTTTGCAAAGTCCTGTTAGCCATAGGATCTCTGAAACTGCAGCAGCCATGCTCCTGTATTCTGCTTCTGCTGAGCTTCTCGATATTGTGCATTGCTTATTTGATTTCCAAGATACTAAAGAATCTCCCAGCTTCGTGACCATCCTGTTACTGATTTCTTGAGACTGGGCACATCACAAAAGACAGAGCTTTGTAGACTGTTTTGAGCTCATTAGCAAACCCAATCCCGGAGCACCTTTTATATACCTGACAACTCTGACTGCAGCTTCCATGTGTTACTTCTTTGGGCAAGGCATGAACTGACTTAGTACATGCACTACATAGCATATGTCTGGCCTTGTCATGGTGAGATACAACAGCTTCCCCACCAGCCTTTGATATGGTCTTGTATCTGTCAACTTCTCATCTTCTTTCAAGTTTATGCGTTGTTCATACTCCACAGTAGTAAGTTTCTGATTGCATTCCATTGGTGTAGCTGCTGGTTTTGATGCTGCCAATCCAAGATCAGTGGTCAATTCCATTTGCAAATTTTCTTTGATTCATCAATATCCCTTCTCTTGACCTTGCTATTTCAATTCCAAGAAAAAACTTCAACTCCCCTAAGTCTTTGATTTTAAAGTTACACTGCAATATGGACTTTGCCTCTGAAATTAGACAGTGATCATTCCCGGTTATGAGAAGATCATCCACATATACCAAAATGATCACTAACCTGGTGCCTTGCTTCTCTGTGAACAAGGAATAATCAAAGTGACTCTGCACAAAACCTGAACTGAGCAATTCCACTATCTTGAAGCTTGCTTCAACCCATAAAGGGATTTATGCAGCCTACATACTTTCTCCTCCTGGCTGGGAAATCCCTGAGGTATGCACATGTAGACTTCTTTAGCGAGGTCTCCTTGAAGAAATGCATTGTAAACATCCATTTGGTGCAAATTCCAATTTTTTTACTGCTGCCAAAGCTAGAACTACTCTCACTGTACCATCTTGACTACAGGAGAAATAGTTTTGTGGTAGTCTAATCCTTCAACCTGATTGTGGCCTTTGGCCACTAGTCATGCCTTGTATCTTTCAATTTCTCCATTGACTCTATACTTTATTTTGGACACCCATTTACACCCTATAGAAACCTTTCCTGCCGGTAAGTCTGCTAGTGTCCAAGTTCCATTTTCTTTGAGTGCAGTCAACTCTTGGTCCATAGCTTCAATCCACTTGGGATATGCTGCTGCTTCCTCATAGCTGCCAGGCTCCTTCAAGTTTGTAATTTTGGATAGATAGGACTTATACTCGGCTGAAACACCAGCATGACTCAAATAGTCTTGCATTGGATACTTGCAAGGGTGCTTCCCAGCCGAACCCGTCAGTGACCCATTGCATACATAATCTTGCATCCGCACAGGCTCTTTCACTGTCCTGCCTGATTTCCTGATCTGACCATCTGTATTGTTGAGTGTAATTGCATCTGAAAACGACTCTGCCTATGGCTTTGCATCTTCAAAACCCAGTGAATGTGGTGAGGATGGTGCCTCTGCAGCAGGTGATGCTTCTTGAGAGAGTGTTTCTTCATCTATATGTGCTGTTGCTGTTGGACCATCATCACTGTTAGCTGATGTATGATTAGTGCTAGCAGATGAATCAAGCACTCCATTGGGAAAAATTTGCAGCTTTCCTTCCTTTAGCCTCTGAAAAGGGAAGATGTGTTCCATGAATTTGACATCCCTGCTAACAAAGAAAGTGTTAGTTAGGATATTATATAGTCTGTAGCCTTTCCGGGATGATGAGTATCCCATCAGTACAGCCCAATAGATCTGGGTGCAAATTTGTCTCCTCCTCCTACAGTTTTAGCAAAACAAAGGCATCCTATGGTTCTCATGTGCTGCAATGATGGTACTTTCTCATGCAACATCTCATAAGATGATTTTCCTGACAATACTAATAAAGGAAGCCTGATGATCGCATAAACTTCTGCCTTCACACACTCTCCCCAGAACTTAAGAGGTAGATGACCCTGCAGTCTAATAGCCCTAGCTACTTCTAATATATTCCTGTGTTTCCTTTCTACTACCCCATTTTTTCGTGGGGTGTGAACATGGGAGGTGGGGGCTCTACCAAAAAGCATGCAACGACACAATCTACAGGTGAGCCCTTACCTGCACTCCGAGCAGGTGGGTATTGACAGACACAACGACGAGAACTCTGATGGATCATACCATATGAGTGAAACAAATTGCTGAATCAGAATTAAAAAACTCAGATCCATTGTCACTTCTTAAAATTTTCATTGTTACACCAAACTGAGTCTTTATTAAAGCTACAAATTGTCTCAAGCATACAACCACATCACTCTTGAGTCTTAACAAGTAAATCCATATCATACTACTGCAGTCATCTACTATATATAGTAAGGAAAAATTTATGTCCATTGTGAGTTGGCTCTATATGGGCCCCATACATTTACATGAATCAACTCAAAAGGCTTATTTGATCTACTTGGTACTCTTTGGGAAAGGCAATCTTCCTTGTCTAGCTAAAGGACATATTTTACAATCCCTTATTCTATCACTACTAGTCTTGAACTTCATGTTTGGAATCTGCTTTACTACTTTGTCCGGAGCATGTCCAAGTCTTACATGCCATATTTCCAAGTCCTCTTCCTTGATAGAATCATCATGTAAGTGTACACCTGCAGCCTTGGCTTCAGTTTTCTGGTGCTGCAGATTGTACAAGCCATCTAGTTCCTTACCAATCCCCTTCACTTTCTCAATGTGAAAGTCTTCTATGATCCAAAAATCAGGATAGAAGGATATGAAGCATCTTAAGTCCCTTGTAATTTTGGAAACGGACAATAGGTTGTATTTAAATTCTGTAATATAGAGCACATTCTTAATGATGCCACTTTCACCAATTTTACTTTCTCCCGTACATACAATGTCTAGTGAGGTACCATCAGGTAAATACACCTTTGGTTCATTCTTTATACTGCTAGTGACTATCTTTATCAAGCAATTCTTTGGTGTGAACCATGTGATTGGTTGCACCAGAATATGCTACCCAATTTTCATTCTTTACTTTGTCATTTGTGGCAGCAGTCTTAGTTGTACCTGCAAAAATTTTAGTGTTATCATCCTAATAGCGAGTGGCGATGCGAAGCGAGGCTGTGTCGCTATTTTTGTCTGTTGCGTTTTAGAAAAGGCGTGCGCTTCTCGCCTTGCTAAGTGGCGAGAGGCGACCTATTGCGACACTTTTTGAAAAAAAAAAAAAGAAATTTAAAATGAGGCTCAGTGACTTAAAAGCAAAAACCAGAGTTTCTTCTTCTATTCGCGCAGCAAATGCAGGTTAGGGTTTGGTTTCCTCTTCACCCACAAACATAGCAAACACCAGGTAGTGTTCTCCTTCTTCTTCTCCTTTCTTCTTCGACCAGTTTTCTTCTTCTTTCTTCTTTCTTTTCTTTTTCCAGCTGTCTCAATTTTCCGGCAGCATTTCTGGCAGCAAATTGATTTCTTCTGATTCTTCTGATTTCTTCTGATTTCTTCTTCTTCTTCTTCTGATTTCTTCTGATTCTTCTTCTGATTTCTTGATTTCCGGCTTTTTGCAACTGATTTCCGGCTGTTTTTCGAGTTTTTTGCTCAATTGATTTGCACCTTTTATTGCTCAGTTTTTTTGTTTTACCTGCATTTTTCCAGTTTTAGTATAGAATTAATTGCATATTAACTTAATTATATGCAAATTTGAGTTTTTGGTTATTTATATATGCAAATTTGGTATGTTATTTTTTTGTAATAATTGGCGCTTCACTTCAGAAAGGCGAGCTCTTCGCTTCTCGCTTCTCGCCTCAGTGGGAGCTCGTCGTTTTTTTCGCCTCTCACTATACAAAACACTGTTATCACCTATATCCTTGTTGATTAGCTTTAGGATTTGGTCATATTGTTCCTGAGTGAGCATGATTGCCTGTGCTTGTGCTGGATTTCCCATAGGTGTATTCATCATCTGTTGCCCCTCCTGTGATACTCCATTGGCCACTTCATCCATTAGCTGTTGTGCTTCTTGTGTTGTTGCATTGACCATTGGTCGTTGACGGAAGCTATTTGCCTTCTTTCTCATTTGAAGTCAGCTGGGTATCCATGTATGTTGAAGCAGGTCTTTCTTGTGTGTCGTTTGTAGTTGCAGTAATCACAGAACAAGTTGTTCCTTCTAGGCATGTAATTTTTTCCTATGTTTACTCCTCCTTTATTAGTGAATAGTGCTGTTCCATCTGCTATGTCAACTGCCTGTGTAAACTTTCCCAAGGACCTTTGACTTTCCTCAGAAACTATCATAGAATATGCCTTATTCACAGCGGGCACTGGGCTCATCATCAGAATTTGGCTCCTAGGCTGTTCCTACGTATCATTTAGGCCCATTAAGAATTGTAACAACCTCTGATATTCAAAATGCTCAGAATAGCTCTTGGATTCTGGGCAGTCACATCCAGGTCAAGGCATCATACTCTTCCCAAAAATCTGTCAATTTTGAGAAATAAGCAGAAATAGAAGAATTCCCTTTATTAAAGTAGCTATCTCCTATGATAGACCCTTGTGGTCCGGCCCTTCCCCAAACTCCGCGCATAGCGAAAGCTTAGTGCACCGAGCTGCCTTGCCTCCTTATGCAGAAAGAAGATACGAGATCCATCCACTTTGTCATACTTATCTTTCAAATCTGTCCAGACCTTGTGTGCACTTGATTTGCACACAATTCCACTGCGCAATTCCTTGCTCACAACATTCATAATCCATGACAAAACTATTGCATTACACTTCTCCCAAAGTTCATGCAATGATTGATCAAACTTATCCTTAGTACATCGTCCGTCGACTAAACCTTACCAATCAACCGTATTTTCATAGATCTACCCCGCAATGCATAGTTCTCAGTTCCAGTTAGCTGAATTAAAATCAATGAGCTACCTAGAGTGTCGCATGATTGTAGATACAGGGAATTATGGTGGTCTATGGTTGTTCTTGTGCTGGTTCCAGTTGAGGTTTCTTCTCCAATCACCATAGCTGACAAATTCAAGTAATCTAAGTCTTCGTTTTCACGATTTACAGAATCGTCGGTCGCAAATTGAAAATCGCTAACCCTAGCACAGTCGATCGAGAAAACCCCAATCAATCTGCAACAAAATGACTTTTTAGAAATCAGAAGATGATAATAGCAGTGAGCATGAATCTATCTCCCGCACTCTGATACCATAAGAAAGATTTGAGATTAGCTCAGCAAGAATGTTAGAGGAGAAAAGGAATGAAAAGGTTCTACGGAAGAATCTCCATTGAGAGTAATCTGAGCTAAGATATTTCCAAATCTTAAAACAATACAATGAGTTATGGTCTATATATACACACTACAACTAGCTGCAACCAATTCTCCTAATTCTTCCGTTAACATCTATAGTGCCCAATCCCATAATTAGTTATAACTAACTAACAGCTACTAACAAACTAATCCTTCTGCCTCGCGTGCTCGGTCCTTTCCTCAATATACTGTCCACAAATAAAACAACCTTATCATTCAATCAACATCTTCTTTATTTTCATTTGTGGTATGAGAGGTGCCTCATTCAATGAAAGAATCAACTACCACATTCTGTTATTTAAGTCTTTTGGGAGTTACACCAGCAATCTCACTCATCGATGCCGAATTTTCCTATCCCCAGAGAATGATATAGATTGTGAAACTATTATTTATCTTTATTTGATAGTTACAAATAAGATTAAGATAATCTTGTCGTAAGGATAATGTTTTATTTTATCATATCTTTTTAGTTATTAGTTAGAGTAAAATAGAGATAACCTTATCTTAGATTTTAGATTTTCCCAATTTCATCTTTTTAGTTAGAGATAGAGTTATAGTTTCTACGAGTTGCAATCTCTCTATCCTAAAATATGATAGCATCCTCTGGAGGTCAACTACAAGTCAAGTAAAGTGGGGAAGAATAGACCTTGGAGTAGAAACTTTGACAATATTGGAGGATATGAAGTCTATTTCAACTGAAGTGCTTGGAAGACTAAAATACGAAGATTTGCTTGTGAAGGAACTCAAAAGGATCCAACTTGAATCCTCATGCCTTGGAAGAGTTTGGAAGACCTCAAAAGAATTTCAACTTGTTAGAGTTTCACAATAGTTCATAAAGTGTCAAATCTTGATCACATGCCACTTAAGTTATATTATTAGCTTTAGTTGCTGATTTTCCTTGTTTAGGCACGTGGGCCCAATTTAGATAGGTTTAGGGATTTCTTTTGTTAGAAATAGCCTCTAAAACGTGAGGGGCACTAAGTACATTCTCCTTGGCGAGGCTTAAGAAACCCTAATGATTCTTGAAGAACTCTACAGATTATTCATTCAAGTGAGTGATTTTCCTTGAGGTAATTAGGGTTCTTTCTTGTTTCTTGATATCTTAGGTTCTTTATTGGTACTCTACAGGAAGTGTTGTGTGTGTATAAATTTCACTGCCATTAGTTGCTCAATTTAGGTTGAAGATCCTTAATCTTGCATTCTAGGTTTAGTTCTTGCCCGTTCTTGAATTCTTGTTCTTGTCCTAGTGTTATTCTTTATCTGGCCTTTCCAATCTGCCTTGTTCTTTCTTTATTCTCTTATTTATTCTGTGTTCTTTTGAGTTTCATCTAGTTTAGGGTTTGATTAAGTGTCTCTCTCAATTGTTGGTCATGTACTTGATGTCTTGATGCAACATCATGAAAGCTAAAATTCAAGAAATTCAAGAAGTCCAAGAATTCATCCAAGATTCGAATTTCTTTTCCTTAAAGATTGGGATTTCTTATTTCTTGTTTCCTAGTAATTTAATTTTTGTTTTAGTAGGATTATATATGTAATTCTAGTCAAACTAGGATTGTTACTTGGTATCTCATTCCTACTATAATTCTTTTTCCTATTTTAGTTAGTGTGAGAATGCACGAGAGAAAAATCTATTATTATGTTAATGTAATACAACGAACCCTATTTATAATTGCACATAATATATAACCTACTGGACTAGGACTAATTATATATATATATATATATTCACATAGCTATTCTAAAACTTTCCCTCAAACTGGTGCATACAAATCATTTGTACCAAGCTTGTTACATATAACTAATACGAGAACCAATGAGGGACTTGGTGATGTCTGCAAGCTGATCATTTGACTTCACAAACTTTGTAGTAATATCTCCTGAGAGTATCTTTTGTGACGAAGTGACGGTCAATCTCAATATGTTTAGTTCTCTCATGTAACACCGGACTTGATGCAATATGAAGGGCAGCTTGATTATCACATACAAGTTCCATTTGGCTTATCTTACCAAATTTTAACTCCTTGAGCAACTGTTGATCCAAACTAGCTCACATGTTGCCATAGCCATTGCTCGATATTCTGCTTCTTCACTAGACCGAGCAACGACATTCTAGTTCTTGCTTTTCCACGACACCAAGTTACCTATTACTAAAACACAATAGCCAGACGTAGAATGTCTATCAGAAGATGATCCTTCCCTATCAGCATCTGAGTATCCAACAATCTGCTCATGGCCTCGATCTTCAAACAATAGTCCGTTTCCTGGAACTGATTTTATATATCGAAGAATGCGGACAACTGCATCCCAATGACTATCACATGGAGAATCCATAAACTGATTTACAATGCTCACAGGAAAGGAAATGTCAGGTCTAATCACTATGAGGTAATTTAATTTACCAACTAGCCGGCTATAGCTTGCAGGATCGCTAAGCAGCCCCCCTGCCCTGGCAGAAGTTTAGAATTCGGATCCATAGGAGTGTCAACCGGTCTACAACCTGTCATACATGTCTCCTCAAGAATGTCTAAGGCATACTTCCGTTGTGAAATCACAATACCTGAGCTAGACTGAGCGACCTCAATACCCAGAAAATAATTTAATATTCCCAGATCCTTAGTCTGAAAAAGTGATCAGATGTTGCTTCAACTTAGTAATACCATCCTGATCATTGCAGGTGATAACAATATCATCAACATAACTACAGAGAATGCCGATAAAACACAGAGTGATCAACTTCATTATGAGTCATGCCAAACTTCTAAATAACTGTGTTGAACATACCAAACCAGGCTCGAGGAGACTGCTTTAGACCATAGAGGAACCGACGCAACCGACATACAAGGTCACTAGACTCCCCCTGAGCAACAAAACCAGGTGTTTGCTCCATATAAACCTCATCCTCAAGGTCACCGTGAAGAAAAACATTCTTAATGTCCAACTGATAGAGAGACCAATGGCGAACAACATCCATGGATAGAAAAAGGCGAGCTGATGCTATTTTAGCCACGGAAGAGAAAATATCACTGCAATCGAGCCCAAATATCTGAGTATATCCTTTGGCAATAAGACGAGCCTTAAGTCGATCAACCTGGCCATCTGGACCAACTTTGACTGCATACACCCAACGACAACCAACCGTCGATTTACTCGAAGACGAGGAACAAGCTCCCAAGTACCACTTATATGTAAAGAAGACATCTCGTTTCATAGCTTGTCGCCATCTTGGACGTGACAATGCTTCACCTATAGACTTAGGGATGGAAACAGAGGACAAAAGATGATACAAATGCACAATGAGGTGATGACAGACGATGGTTACTTAAACCGGCATAATGGGATTAGGATTAATTGTGGACCGTATACCTTTTCGTAGTGCAATCGGTTGACTAAGAGGAGACATGCACGCAATATTAGCAGGGTCAGGTGCAGGACGTGAATCAGGTAAGCCTGATGCTGGGTGCCGATGACGATAATAAGTCAGGAGTGGTGGAGCTGCAGAAGATTGAACTGGACTAGGTGGTGGAACTAGAGCTATAGGTGGTGGAGCTGCAACTGGAGCTGTAAGTGGTGGGGTTGGAGTTATAGAAGAAAGATAAATGGGAAATAGTGACTGAATTTCCAAAAGATGGAACTGGTAGCACCTCAGAAATATCTAAGTGATTACCTGGAACTGTGAAGTATGATTGAGTTTCAAAGAAGGTAACATCAGCGGACATAAGGTAGCACTGGAGGTAAGGAGAAAAGTATCGATACCCCTTATGCGTTCTTGAGTAACCCATAATTATGCACTTAAGAGCACGAGTAGCTAACTTATCTTTTCTTGAAGTAAGGTTATGAACAAAACACGTGCTCCCAAAGACACGGGGTGGAAGAGAGAACAAAGGTAAGTGGGAAAACATGACATAGAATGGAACTTGATTCTGGATAGCTGAAGATGGCATACGATTAATAAGATAGCAAGATGTAAGAACTGCATCTCCCAAAAAACGCAACGGAACATGAGATTGTATGAGTAGGGTACGAGCAGTTTCAATAAGATGTCTATTCTTTCTTTCAGCTACCCCATTTTGTTGAGATGTGTACGGACAAGATGTTTGATAAATAATCCCATGAGAGTTAATAAACTGCTAAAATGGGGAAGACAAATACTCTAGGGCATTATCACTATGAAATGTGTGGATAGAAACCCCAAATTGATTTTGAATTTTAGTGTAGAAGGTCTGGAAAATAGAAAATAACTCTGAAATATCCAAGTGCACCTGGAATAATCATCAATGAAACTGACAAACTAGCGGAATCCCAAGGTAGAACTGACCCGACTAGGACCCCAAACATCTGAATGAACTAAAGTAAAAGGTGACTCTGCACTTACCAAGCTGACATGACTCATACTCTAGAGTGGACAAGTGAGATAAACTAGGTACCATTTTTTGAAGTTTTGGCAAATCGGGATGTCCCAACCGTTTATGTAATAAATCCGGTGAATCAGTAATAAGACAAGTGATTGTTGAAAGAAAGACAAGATGTGAGTCCATGTGATTTTGCACGGATAAGGTAATAAAGACTATCTGATTCACGCCAGGTACCAATGATCCGCCCTGTACTGCGTTCCTGTATAAAAACAAGGTCATCAAGAAATAAAACAGAGTATTTAAGTGATTTGGCTACGCCACTAACGACTATGAGTTTAAAAGGACTATCAGAAACATGGAAAACTGATCTAAAGGTAAGGAGGAAGTGGACTTGCTTGACCTATTCCAATTGCCATAGTTTGAGACCCGTTGGCCATTGTGACTGTTGGAAGAGATTGAGAATATGAAATAGTAGTGAAAAGAGATTTGTTACCAGAGATATGATCAGATGCACCTGAATCAATGACCCAACACTCGGACGATGAAGATTGGGAGACACAAGTCACGCCATTACCGGTTCGAACAACGAAAGCTATCTCTGAAGATGTATGTTTACACGCTTTTTATTGAAGGAACTCAATATAATCCGGTAAAGAGACCATCCATCTATTCATAGTATTGGATCCCATTTTTCTACAACCATTTTCTCAAATTCTTGACTAAAAGTCGTATGGTTAACTTTGGAATGCCAAATCATAACACTTATGTTTTTTTTTCTTAGTCAAATGGAGTTGAAAATCAAGGTCTTCACTTGAGATAGTACAAGTCAATAACTCCTATGGGAAAACTGATGAAATAGTTGGGAAAAAACTATTCACAACAGGAAGAAAACACTGTTCTGTAGTTCGCTGGAAAATTTCAAAGTTGTCGGATTAGAAAGAAAATTATATGGACAAGCTCGGAATCACCTCCCGGGAAACCTGTCCTAAAGAAGCTGGGCCAAAAAATGGCCGGAACAACCTGTACACACCGGCGCGTGGATTGGAGGTCTCGCCTGTAAATTCAGCTGTGCGTGAGGGCATGTGAGAGCTTACCTGGCAGAGATTTTTTTCGGGGTTGGTCGCCGGAGGGTGATCTATCTCGTAGTGGTGTTGCTTTTTGCACAACAACGACAAAAAGGAACTTTTAAATCGGACAGACCTGCAGTCACCGAAAAATTTTCCTGTTAACTAATTTTTTCTTCCCGTATTCGCTGATATTTTTGCACAGGGATGAATCTCTCACGTTAGCTCTGATACCATGTTAGAATGCACGGGGGAAAAATATATTATTATGTTAATTGTAATACAATGAACCCTATTTATAAGTACACATAATATATAACCTACTCCTATTACCTATGAGACTATGACTAATTATATATATATTTGCATAGCTATTCTAACAGTTAGGATATGTTTTCTTAACCTTATTCTCATTCTAGTTTAATTAGGATTAGTTTTCCTTAACCTTATCAATTTTACTCATTGTAAGGCCTGTTTAAAGGGCTTAATATGCTGAAAATAAATATTGGTGATTGGTATTTCTAAGCTCTTGTTTTAAAAACGTGATTTACTTTTTATTTCACTGTTCTTCCTTTATTCAACGCTTCTTGCAATCTTGCGGGATTGAAGAACGTGTGGTTGAAGTTTCTTTTCATCTTACATTCTTCGTGAGCTTAAACATTGAAAGTACGTCATGTCTTTTTAAAAAAATTGAGTCTTTATGCAATCTGATTGTATCTTCTTGTATTCTTTTTCTTAGTTTTTATTCTTTCTTGGCTAAGGTTATTCTTGTTGTTTTCTCCTCTTTTTGGCTGTGCAACCTCCTAGGTTCTCTTTAATCTTGTTCCTGAATTAAAATTCAAGTGAGTTAACACATAGCCAAATCTCCGTGTGCCACCAAAATTGGACCTCTTGTACTTTGTTTGGATACTTAAAATGATGAATTAATATCTTAAGAATTTATCCTCTCTCGTATTCTTCTTTCATTTTCTATTTCTCTTAATCATTCTCCCCTTTCTACCTTTTGGTACTATAATACCTCGAGGTGTCATCAATTTTAAGAGTATTTTTTTATTCTACTTCCACCAGTGGCTAAGCTAGGAATACATAGTTATATACAAGTTGACTCATAAAAATATTAGAATGTCACACCTAGGATTTTGAATCTGTGACCTAACAACTTGTTTGGATGGTTGTTATATGTCATTTCACAATGTGTCATATTGTATTGTATTATATTGTACTATATTGTCTTGATGAATATAATGTTTGGATAAATTGTATTATTTGTCATCGCCTCATGATGTCAGACCAACAATATGAAGAATAAACTTACAATATTACAAAGAAAAGTATGATATTAGGTAGAATTATTATATAAAAGGTAGGATAGAGGATAAAATAGGATTCTTTAATAATAAAGAAGGGCAAAATGAGTGGGGAAAAGATAAGGTAATGATGCGACCAAACCAACTCGGTTGTTACATAAAATGACAATTTTCGTTATTACATAACGATGGATTTAACAACACGATAAAATAAAATTTAAGTAACAATTAAAACAAACATTGTATTTAAAGTAACGATACGTTACAATACAACATGTAACAACCATCCAAACAAGCTATAAAGTAATTTGTTAACCCCTTTGCCACTATACTCAAACGTTTCCTTATGTTAAGGGGGTTCAACCATTTATATATAACAGAAAAATTCACTTCTTCCCTATTTACACAATATAATATCCGGGCGAAGGGAATTCAGTTGAACCCTCGTTCCAACACGTAGCTACGCCCTGCTTCCACCTCATGGGGTTACTGTACTCTAAAGGTCAATGAGATATTATTAGTACCAATCTGAAAGATAATAAGCCAGGTTATGATCCGGAATCCTGGCACCATGTAAATGGCCTGAGCTCTGGCTTAGGTTGCTTAATATAATTGTTCCTTTAACATCGGCGGTCTTCATTCCTGCTGAATTGGCCTTTCTATTTACTCACAAGTTGGCATATACCTTAATTCCAATAAATTTGCCCATTGAGTGCTGTCCGTTAATAGCCTTGTTATAAGGTGGCAAATTGCTGCAAGTCATTCTATACATGTTAGCACTAAGTTATTTCCAAGGACATCCTTAATTACAAGGTGGCAAACCTTCGACGAGAACAGCGATGAAAATTAACCTGGCTGTATGTTTGTAGCTGTTAATGATGTTGATTTTTAAAACTTTTAAGTTGGGTATAAGTCATTTTTAAAAATATTTAGATCACACCAGTTGTACGTTAGAACCCAACTGAAGATAGCCTTTGCGAAGTTCACAGCCTTGGTCTTTACTTTGTCATGATACTAACCACAAAGATTCAGTTCCACTTTTCTAGCCGATTGTTAGGACAAAAAAAGTTTTTGCTTTCTGATATCCATGATGCCTTTGTATTTACTTGATAATGTTTGTTTTTGCTTTTTAGCTGTCTTTAAAGCCTTCTGTGGAACATGTTGAGGCACATATTAACGTAGTTATTATTCCTTAACATTTTAATTGCACACTTCACATTCATCTACAGCAGAAGCTAAGCCACAATCTCAATCACCTCACCCTGGAAAGGCCTGTAAAACTGGCGGAGCTTCTTCACGGAAAAGGAAGTCCAATCTGAAGCAGCAAGGACGGTACTTATGGAAGAAAGTTCATTCTAACATCACTAATACTGAAGTCCCCGATGCACTCCTAATTAAGGAAGAAAACATAGAAAACAATGAAGCACCAAAAGAACCAGAAAGTTCATTATTGGAGAGTGTTCCAGCATCTGATGACAATGCAACCATCACTCTAGCCTGCCAGCAGGAACCATCAACTTCTCTCAAGGAGTTTCCTGTTGAAGTAGCTCCAGAGGATTTCGACAATTATATTAATTCACTTGATGATATTCTACTTTTACCTCTTCACCAAAGTCCATGCATTAGCTTTGGCTGTTGGAGAGAAAAAGAAATGACTGAAGGTCGAAAGAAACTTGTTAACCTCCTAAATATTGGTTTTCCTGCTTTATTTACCTCGGAAAAAATTACCGAAATCACAACCTTGTCGTTGGAGCTCCAAAACGATCCTAACCTCAGTGCTAGAGAGCTTTCAATGCTAAAGCTAATCCAAGAAATCCCATCGGCCAGCAATTATTTCCTGAAAGCTAAGGGATTAGCTAAAGAAGCTGACAAATTCTTTGCTGACGTCGAGGCTAAAGTGACTCATGTTTCTACACTAAGGGATGAATACAATGCCTCAAAGCAAGAAATAGCTCTACTTGAGGTTGAAGACGTGTCTACTTCCTCAGCTATAAAGGAAATTGATGAAAAGATTGCCATCTTGCAATCACGTCGAGCTGCATTAGCCAAGGTTGGTGACAGAACTAACAAGAAGATAGCTGAAGCAAAAACAAAGCAAAGAATGGTCATGGACAATCTTCCAAAGATAGTTGATGAAATTCAGGTGGCTAACTCCCAAAGCTCAGAATGGAAGCTCAAGAAACAGAAGTCAGCAGAGAAGGAAGTCGAGATATTGACCAAATTTGCTCCACTCAAGGGGTTCTCCATCTAATTTAACTTTTGATTTTATCTGTATCTGTTGTTATTTCTGTTTTCAAGCCTGAGGAAATTGATCTAACCATTGCTATCTAGGGGTTTTCTGTAGGTTATCTAGTTTTCATGAATCTCTGGTCCAAAAAGGAAGAAAGAAGACAATCTCTGCTCCTCTATATGAATGATGTGCCTATGTAGAACTCTTTCGTTGTAATATTTTGGATAAACCTTGTGCCAATATGAGATATGGACTAAATAAAGGTAGAAGGCCAGTGGAAATGGGTTTCCTTTTGCCTCCAAGAAAGTGTACATTGTCCTCTACGTGTTTTATTCTAAAAACTTGGTGTATTCTCATAACCTATCCTATCATGTTTTGCTCAAATTACTTTGGGAATTTTTTTCCATCGTAAGTAAAAGTAGGATTTTTCTCCTACGCTATCCTAAAACTAGTGGTTTGCTTCTAGGTAGAATTCAGACAACCTATACTCTCAACAATTACAACAATACAATTATATATTACAATGAATAATAGATCTTTGGCTAAAATTTATAAAACAGATGAAACGATACAAGGAAAATATATTGTATAGTTATGTAACAAATCAGAATGTCTTTATCTGCTCTTAAGGTTGTTGTCTTCCTTTATATTTACGAACTGATGTAGTAACTTTACAAATATAATACTCAACAGCAACAAGTATAATATCATCATTACCTCAATATGTTAAGAGTTTTAGTTCACAAGATGTATCATATGTAACTCTTAAAACATAACGCAAAATGGATACTCAACAACTTGCATAATCCCATATTTTCCTAAACATGTTAAGAGTCTTTATTCATCAGATGTATCATTTGTAACTCTTCAAACATAAATTGAAATGGATACTCAATAACAACTTGTATAATCTTATCCTAACGTCATGTTAGAGTGTTTTGTTTAGAAAGATGTATCATATATTCATAGAGGCTTTAACTTCATTGTCTCCGGACTTTCTTTATGTTTGTAATAAAATGAATGCGACGCACACATTTAGTTGAGTGGAGAGATCAACTAAGAGCCCTTATACATGTTGCGAGATATTTCCATATTTTCCTTGATGAAAAAAAAAGGGTCATAGTGAATCTTGTTCACCCTTAAAATGAGAAACAATTAAATTTATACGCAATTTAATTAAACACGAATGATCTAAGAACAATAAATAATTAAATTAGAGAGAGACAAAATGATCAACTAAACGTTATGGAACAATTAAGCCTGACTTTAAGTTGAATGTTGACTAGATTCTAATCGAACCCTCGAGTTGGGCTCGTTGCAATTAAAGAAAATGAGTAGCTGAAGAACACTTTGAACAATAGCTAGAAGACAAAAATGAACTTGCCAACAGTGGTTATTTACTAAAAAGGTTCTCCCCTTTATATAGTAGGGGAGTTTCAATCCTAATACAAATCTAAATAAGGTAAAAATCCTCCTCTTCTAGTAAATCATGATCCGCAGATGGTATTGGGTGAGATTCGTGCAGTATTATCCGGTTGATGGAGAATATTTCGACCCCTCATTCGTTCTCTCCAACCGTCTTCCCTTTGGCATCGATTCATTGTTTTGCTCGAGCTTGATTCCTCTCGTGTTTGGCCATGTCCGAATCTTGGCGTGTCATTTGTCCCCCCCGGTCTCTGATCTGGGGTGCCCTCGACTTTACCCCAGACTGCGTCAAACCAAATCGTCTTTTCGTTTCTTCACCGGGAAATCGAGGATAACCTTATCCCTGATTTTATCCGTACACAGATAATCCCCTCACTTTTCGGAGAGTAGATTCATAGAAATAATGAGAAGTGATTAGTTGACCCCGGTTCCTTCCTCCGTACGCTAAAAGCGAGTTGACAAGTCGCCGAAACATCCCATAAGTCGCGTCGCTCTGGCTTCAGACACATGTCAACCGCTGGTTAACCACCTCGGTAGGCACCGAATGCGAAACGTCACGCATTAATTATTTCTTCCCTATAAAAGCTCCGGTTTCCCTGTTTCACTTTTTTACTTTCTGATTTCGAATCTTCTTGAGGTACCCTCGGGTTTTCTATTTGTTCATCAATCTTACAAATCTTCATAAATTGTTCACCATATCTTCCTCTCTTGTCTTCAAATCTTCATACTTTGCCTTTGAATCTTCAAACTAGACCTTCAAATCTTCATATCAATCGTCAAACCTTCATATTCCCAGATCAAGATGGCAAAAACCTTAAAATCGGTGCCTCAAAACACAGCCCCTTCGGCATCTACCCCGGTTACAGACATCGAGGCACCCCTTTCGGTAGCATCCCCAGAACCTTCTCTTACCGAATTTATCCCCGGAGGCTGCTCCATAGATAACAAATTTAAGGTCGAAAAAGC